>VXAY01004362.1:189385-206180 GCA_013399855.1 Oxyruncus cristatus | reverse complement strand
AAAAAAATACAGGGATGTTCTTGCCACAGAAAGGTCTGAGAACTCCACTGGGATCCAAAATTTACCCAACAGTGGTAAACTGGCTGTTTTCTTCATTGCATCAGACCAGCGGCATCAGCATTAGCTAAGTACTAACACAAACTCATTGCCTTCCTCTCCTTTTGCAGCACTAATCTACCCAAAGTTCGCAAGCTCTGTTATGCATTTGCTTCAACACCTCAGCACCTGAGCTTGGTTCAGTCGGTCTGAGTTGATCTCATCACTGTCAATCAGGCAGCAGTTCTCAGGCTCCCAACAGCGAATTGCTTGCTCCAACCTGCTCCAAGAGCCATCTGGAGGGGTTTTTGGAAATTGCATTCCTGTTCGTGTGGCAGCACATCAATGAATACACAAGTCTTCATTCTTTGCTGGATTTCTTTCAAATTGTATGAAGTGCACTTAGCCATGTCTTAAATAATAAAGCCAGAACAGTCTAACTACCTAAAAACAGTTTGTGAGTATTTTAAGCAACTAGTCTTTCTAACTGTGTTCATGAAACTTTTCACATGTGCATCAGAGATTTTGGTTTTCTGGGACAGGCTTTCCATTATGGTATCTGAGTTTTTAAGTCATTATTTGTTTAGAGGTTCTGCAAAATTGCATTTTGTAGCTGCAACCTTTTTATATTCTTCAATACAGATCATACAGACTACAACTGCAGTTTACTTACATTGACAGCTGCGTGCAAGGGGAAGGACTGAAATCAGGATGCTCTCTGTAGCTCCCCTGTTGGAGGAAGAGGAGGGAAAAGGGTGTAACTGTGATTTTAAAACCTTCTAAATATCATGTATTGAACTGAAACAAGATCTGCCATAGCACCCTGCGTTAGTGAAGAGAAGCAGTTCTTAGTGGAGAGATTCCCTGGTGACTGCTTGCCTTCTTTTTCAGAGCTGGACAACCCCTATACACAGACACCACCCAAACAATTGCAGGTCTTGTATGTAGGAAAGTGGTGTTAGAAGAGTATTTAAGTACTATTAACTCCTGTGAGCATTTGGCAGCCAGAAAGTAAAAAAAGAGAATGATCAAACTAGTCCTCCACAGACAACCAGAAAATGTCCTACTGAAGACAGTAACATTGATAGCCCCCTTCTAGTTAATAGGGGAGCAGGCTGAAGTTCCATTCATCAAAAACAGGAAATTCTGGGTGGCACACAAGTTTTTCTCCAGAAACAGCAGTGGGAAGAATAAACTTAAAGATGCTGCAGAAAGATGATCCTATTTCAGTTTTGTATTTCAGGCAGAGTTATCTTTCTGTAAGCTTAGCTCCATGCTGTGCAGGATCTTCCTGAAAGGTGATGTCCCTTTACCTATCATCCAAAAAAGCCAACATGCCTTTTGCATGAGTACTCTCACAACTGCCATGTACAGGACCATTTTCTCCCTCCCTCTGATGTTTGGGACCTCTGCTACAACTCACTTTCTTCGCCCTCTCTTGAGGCCTTTCCTTCCTCTAGCTGTATGAGTTTGTTCATTACTTAAAATCTGACCCTTTCTGGACTTTTGCTAAAGTCTCTTTTAGCAAAACAAACAAACAAACAAACAAACAAAAAACCTGTTATTTTCAGTTTACAGGAAACAGATGCTGATTTGAAGCTATTTTCAACAGTAAAGTATATTTCCTTTTATTCTTTCAAGATCTTGCATTGAAGAGAGGTCTCTGAGACAGTATGTCATTCTAAAACAGTCGAAACATGCTGGCCCTGATCAGCTACTTCACTACAAAACCATAATGGCAAATTATTCTCACTTATGCATTATCATGATCACAGCTCACTGTTGTGTCATTACCAGCATAAGCTTGAGAAGCATCAGTTCCAAAGTACCAGCAGCAGCTCTATCCCAGTGGCTACCAAGAGAGCCTTAGAGATGTTTTTCACAATAAATCCTACAAGAAACCTCAGGATCCTACAGTCATTTTGTGGAAAGCCTTGAGTGCTATTTCCAGGAGATTACTGAATTTTCAATCACAGAGGGAATATTACTGCCTTGAAAAACCATTAACATCTGAGTCAGGACTTACTCTCTCTCTTGAACCAATGCTATTTCAGACACCTAAACCACAACCTATTCTCTGCTGCATTTCCCAAGTTCACACTCTAATGCCCTATAACATCTTTGGAAACGTGTGGGAAAAGTGCATATGAAAGCACCCCTAGTAGAACATTTTAAAGGAAGAGAAAAGTGGTATGGATGGGAAATAATGAGGAACTCCCTGGCTTCAAAGTCACAGTTCTCACCTGGAAGACAGGGAGAGGGATATTTATCACTGCCTTCCAGCTCCTGTTAAGGGCATGTCCACAGATATTGGGAATTGGTTTTTGTCATGTTTGGTACAGAGGTTGATTCAGCCTTGATATGACCACACTTACAGGAATGGATATCCCACTCTGTGCCTCTCAGTTCTGGGATGTACAGGGTCAGTAAGCACAGGGATGCTTTGCAAGGGAATGGAGAATTTGGTGTGAAAAAGGATGCAAACAGACAGGTCCTAACTTAGTTTGGTAAGATACTGTGCACCACAAGAGGGTGAGGAGGCTGTTGGGAAGATTGGGTTGGTACTGGTAAAATTTGGTGAATTGACAAATATTTTTTTTGTTCTCGAGTCACAGATTCTCAAATTTTGCTGTACACCAAGTCAGTGTAGACTTGGTTCTCTCTATGATTACATATTGAATTTCAGCTGCATTTTGCATTAAAATTCTGTGGTGAATGAGTAATTTCAAAGGAAGCATGTAGACAGAGGAAAATCTCTTTGATGAGCCAGTCAACACAGTGCCTCAAGAGTCAAGTTACAGAAAATGTGATATTTCAGACAATGCTGCAAAACATCTTTCCTTGTTTTTTAATTTGAAGATTACAAGAAAGTATGATTCTACTTCCCCTATTATTCAAAATTTGCACAATTTGGTAAGAAAAGTGGAAGAAACCCAATATAGGCATTTGTTACATCATTGCTGTACAAATATATAAAGCACATAACCTTTCCCATTTCAGCATTACCCCACTGAAAACACAGTTTTTTAAAAAGCAAGTGTCTCTGATTGGTTTGGTCTGCTTTTTTAAGAGGAAACTGTGCAAACTGAAAAAAATAGGACAGATAATAACATTCCTGTGAGGTTTTTAAATGACAGTATTAGAGCAATTGTAATATGCAAGTTGGACATGACCAGGAATTCCATACATATGGAAACTCTCTCAATGTCTTTCACTGCAAAAAGTTTATTCTTGGGCATACAGATGAAGGATGGATTGACAAGGCTTCTTTATTTTATAATAAACTGTCAAAACACTTGAAAAGATAGTCTGCCAAAAAAAAACCAAGGGGAAAAATTATACAAGGATAAAATATATTTTTTTTTGTTGTCCCCAATATGCTGTGTTGGGTCTGGCAGACACGGAGTTAATTTTCCCCACAGCAGCCCTCACAGTGCTACACTTTGCATCAGTAGCTGAAAAGGCATTAACAACACACAGGTGTTTTGGCTACTTAACCTCCTAAGAAGGTGAGATAGCAAAAGCTTACTCATGCATTCACAGTGTGAATCTTTGTGTTTGCAGTGGAAAAACCGATTGGCCAAAATTAGGCCCCTGCATTTTCTAAGTCACTGCAGTAATCATCAGTAAGTACAAAATTCCAAAAATATCACCAGTGGGACTGCGAAGGTGAGACACTCCATATTATGTGTCTATTGTCACAGCATGACAAGGAAGCCACTGTGAATCATAATTACCCTTATATTGCAAATCAGAAGTAATCATAAAAACGTATTATCCATGCCAATATGGGGCCTTCTGAGGGGAAAGAATATACTTGCCTCCTTCTGCTCCATTCAGAGATGAGTGTTCTTCTGAGTAATTTTAAAGTTGAGTTTTATGATTGCATATGGAACAGTTGTGTTTGTCAAAATTATGCTTTCTGGCTCATGTTATCATAGAACTTAAAAGGTTAAATTATTTTACAGTGTTCAAGCACCAGGCTTTTTTGAGGTTCCAAGTAAAGCTATTAAAAAAAAAAAAAAAATAAAAGTTTTAGTTCATAGCTACAGGTTTAGGAAAGGAAAGCATTTAATGCCTTTCAAAAACTGGATTACACATAGGTTTTTGTTGGGAAAAGCGCTCAACCAGGTACCTCATCAGCAAAGGGAGAAGAGTTGTCAATACTGTCAGTGATGCAATGGAACTCTTCTGCTTCCACTGAAAGGGAGGTCAACTAAGCAGTTTTTGGACTCAGTGGAGAGTAAATATACAATAAATTTAGATTGAACCTAACTTTTTATGCCACCAATCTCTCTTCAAGACTGTTTTCTTTCTCTAATCAGATCCACATCACATCATGACCCTCAGAGTTGACCAAGACAACATAGATACCCTAGTTATCTGCTTTCAAGTAATCTCTTCCATTTATTCCCTTTCCACCAATATAACTTTAAATTTTATTTGGAATGTAAGTTTTCTAAACAACCAGTAAAGGCCACTTTTAGTGGGATTTATTATCAAGGCTACAGGAAAAAAGGCAAGTAAGAGTAATTGAACTCCAGGCAAGGCAGTCATACTCTGTAGATCACTAAGTGTTAGCCAAACATTTATTACTAATCTATAAAGTGCTGGCTGATCACAGGATTGCACCTATTTTCCTTGCTACTAGACATAAAACCCAACAGACGGGTAAGGGCACTTTGTGGAAAAGTAGACAGTAAGATTTATAATTTTCAGAAGAGACTAAAGTTATACATGACTCCAGCAGGCCAGCATTGCTGTTTCTGAATAGGTGTCACAGTCACACAGGGCTGTTGTACAACTGAAAAAAAGAGAGAAAAATGGGGAATAAAATAATATGATCCACAGTTACTAAAGTTTGTTTAGAAGCACCTTGCAGTCCATATAAAGAGATAACTAAAATTAGAAAGGATAAATTCAATGTGCCACATTTCTTTCTTCCCAGAAGTTTTTGTAATTACTTCACGAATGTGATTCTTGTCTTCAGCACATTCCAGTATAATGTGAAAAGAGGCTAAATTTACAAAGGAGATATTTCAGCTTTAATTATAGGCCAATGAAACAAGACCTTACATGGTAAATTAATTCCAACCATGTGAATTCTTCTGTCTCATATAAAGGCTTTGTAAGAAATACAATAAATCATATTTAACTGTCTCTGGGTGAAATTACACTTTGGGCTTGATAGTTGTTAAAACTTTGACATAAAACCAATGAGGAAGGGCATTCTTTCTTATTCCCACATGCTTTTAAAGATATTGGGAATTTCAAAAACTTGCTTAATGCTTGCAAATTTGCCCCAGAACTAGTTCTTCCACAATGGCACATCTGTATCAAAAGTAGCTGTGGTTTGATATTTGCTTATACGACAAATCAATTTTATCCACCCAATTATCCTACTAAACTTTGTTCTAGAAAATGCAATCTTAGCAAAACCAACATGTATGCACTTGTTTTTCCAACATACATAGAAAAACTACCATGAACAGCAACAAGAGAAAATCATATTTTATAATAAAGATTACATTAGAAATCTATTTCATGGAATTAATTTATGTCTATGAAATACTACTTTTTAGTGCAAAGGAACATTTGGAGTATTTAAAATAACAAAGTAACAGTGTGGTATTCATTCTAAAATGTATATTAAATACCTTAAGTTATCATTACCCTGTGTATCTCTTCGCTTGCATTCATCTAACCTTTGGCCTTCCAGAAAAAAGCACTAAAGGCAAAGGTCAACTCTATGCCTCTTGTGGCAGACCTTAAAGAAATTGCTAAAATTAATATTTAGATATAGCCAAATATTAAATACCCCTTGAAGAGTCTGCATGGCCTATTGTTCCACTGCCCAACACTGCATTGATCCACTGACCTCAGCACTGAAGTAGCATTAAAATGTTAGCCTAAGGAAAGTAAAATATTGCCATGCATCTGTTGATAACTCCAGGTAAACTTCAGTAATATTTGTTTTGTATCTGCCAAGACAACATAGCAATAAAAAGAGGCTCTAACATTAGCCTAACAAAACCACATCATTAGCTACCACACAGACATTGGTTTACAGTCATTATTACAATTATCTTTACAAAATTAGCTAAAAAAATGTTTACAAGCACAAGCATGGTTTCACTGATAAAAAAAATCACACAGGTTTTCTTTGTTGTTGAACCCATTCACAGCTCCTGGGTTTATCACTTTAGTGCCTGGAAAACAAAGCAATCCCTTAACAAACAAGAATCCAAGCAGCTCTTGGAATACAGTGGGTTTTGACCAAAACCTCATATGAAAGCAACCATAAGATCTGCTGCAGATCAAATACGTTGCTGAGCTCTACAGAAGCAGGAGAAATTGGAACTATAAATAAAATCAGCAGCGAAGGCGATTCTGTAACACAGGATGCATACAAATTTCTGTCTCTTGCTAAGTAAAAGAGCTACCAATTATTCTTACATTTACACTTCAGTGGCTGAGGTTCGTGTACTGGTCGACAGACACCTCTTAATTTCATCCTAGGTTTCACAGGTAATAATAGGTAAGTCAGTGCCACTTGAAAACAAGAAGAGTAAATACAAAATAAAAGTTCAAAATAACTTCATGTTTAACCCAATGTTATTGTTAAAGACATTTTGTTCTATTATCTCAGTTGGTATTCACCACTGACATCAGGGTTTTGATCCCAAGTCAACATAAAAACACTCCACTACTGAGGTCTTCACAAAGAGACTTAACTCACTAACATCAAAATCAATGGAAGTTTTGCCATCCAAGCTGTTGGATGTATATATAATTATATGCTAGTAACACTGTGTTCACCATCATATAAGGGATTCTTTCAGCAGGGAGAACTTCCTGCATTGCAAACTATAAGCCTAAAAATGCAGAATACATAGGCCAGAGGAAAGACAGCGTTTACAGACTAAATGCAACCAAAAAATACATTAGAAGATATTTTCTCTTTGGCAATGCAAAAAAACTCCGACATCAATGAGATCAAAGACAGCCTCAATAATAAGTCGTCCCTCATATGACAATCGTGTCTACAGAGTGGTGCCAAAATGTAGAGCCCTCCAACCAAGTTTTTTTTTTACCTGCTATACATAGTTCTGTGGTACACTGTCTAAGAAAAGACAACAAGTTTATTTTACAGAGATCTTGAAAGAGTACTGTTCTTTAGTGTTTCACCATGGCTCTAGGCCCCACAAATTTTCACTCAGCCCCAGAGACAGCCACGTGTCGCTAAAGCACACGCACACAGTCAACTTTCTCCTTCTGCCAGCCCAAACAAAAGGGAATTAATTTTCAGGTAGAGAGAAAGCCAGATTGCACAGCGTTTCCTAAAGGCCTTTAAAGGACTTCTGACCCACGGGAAGGTGTGATCAACACAACAGTAGAGTAGAATCCACAGTTCATGTGTCACTCCCACTTCGTATCTAGCTGAAGCAGCAGATGATGTCACTACTTTTTCCAGTGGATGCACCTTTTCTTGGAAGACATGGAGAGGGAAAGGGCAGCCTTCCTCAGACTAGACAAACTTGCACCTTTTGAGCACAGAAAAGCTTTGGCTAATTACAGATTTCTAAAGCATACAATTGTTTGTTTACAATTATAATATGTTTTAAGATCATTGAAAATCGAGCCCCTTTGTAGCAGATCATCATCTTCCTTGCAGCTGCAAAAAATAAGAAACACATAAACCAGACAAAATGAAACTGATCTGTACCCATCCACAAACAGACCTAATTCTCTGCATAGAATTGTTTTTGAGATATTTAGATCTCTCCTTGGAAACAAAAAAAAATGTTGGTTTTGATACCTAAAAGTGGTTCATTTTGGCATGCAAGCACTGGAAAATATCAATTAAAACCCATGGTGAGCAAGAATATTAACTCTAGATATTAGAAAGCTTAATGCTTTCGGGAGCTTTTGAGAATTTTTGCACTAGATTTAGTGCTTTCAGGTGCATAGATCTTCTCATGGCCTTTTTTACAGTTTCTTCTTCCAGTAAGAATAAGTATTTCTACATCTCTGTGAATTTACATGGGGGTTTGTAAAACCCAGGAGAACACAGGCCCTACTCCAAAGCCCTAACATTTAACACAACAAAATTGATCACAGGATAATAGCATCTACTTTCTGTATTACAGGTGATGATCCTAGCAAATAAATTGGAAAAAAACAGCAGCTTATCATACTGATTTTTTTTTGTTTCCACACCACCTACACAACAATAGGAAGACTGTCCCAACACACAGAGCTGACCTAAAGCCAAACTCAACAGCAAGCACAGGACTGGACCACCAAACCTGCAGGAGGGAAGCACAATTTACCAGTTTGCATACACACTATCCTTTCTTTCTTTCTTTGGTTACAGTTTCTGGGTACAAGGATTTTTAGCAATCTGCAGCAGTAGTTTGCAGCACTGGATGGTGTTAAACCCTGCAGTGGCTGCATGTAAGCTGGCCTAGCTTCTGCCTGAAGATGATGCATTACAGTGACTCCAGGATCTTGGGTCTCTAGGACATGCTTTACATTTTCTAGCCGGCTCCAGTTATCTTTCAGCTGCAGACTGAGACTCTATAAATTCACAGGTGCAAGGTCTGAAAGCAAATGAGCCAATGGAAAAACTGTGACTCACCACAAGCAGTGACATGAATGGACTAAGCATATAAAGGCCAAACTCAGAAGAAAACTTTGGGATGTAGTTTAGATGCTAGTGGCAATGTTCCCAGGGACAAGAAGATCTGAGAATTTTACAAAATCAATCGGCTGAGTATTTAACCTTCTTCATTTATGGGAGGAAAAGCTAATCTCAAAGAAATGTAAGAGGCTTCAGGACCTTTCCTAGAGCTGCTTCAACAGTTTGGCTACTGCACTTAAATGCTTACAAAGCCTTACTTAATTGTTGCTTCAATTCAATTTTGCAATTCTTGAATGCAAAATTCTATGTGATCAGAAATGGTGCCATGCCAATTTATAGGTTTTTAATTTGTTTCTTAACCTCTCCCAAGTCCAAATACAAAGACACAAGTCTGTCAGGTACGTGGAAAAATACCTCTAACAAACAATTAAAAAACTGTGTTCATTACAGTTTAAAAAAACTTTTAAAACCTGACACTTTTTAGTTTAATTTGATGCCCTTAGGGTTCCTTACTATGAGGAATAGGGAATATTCCCCTTTTTCCAAGACACAAAGGTAGATAAGTTCAGGGAAAAAAATCATATGTTAGAAGATAAGAGGAAAAGAGTGCTGGGGAGATAAGTGTCTTGCTTAATGCAAGTGTAATCATGAAGATCTACAATATCTCTGAAGAGACCTTAAAATCAGTAAGACAAAATCTCCTAATCCAAATTTATAGGCCAGATTTGCAAGTGGAATTTAGGCATTTTAATATCCAGCTCATAGATGGCTGCTACTCAGTTTCTTTTATGTTCCTTTTATGTCATATATAAGGAGAATTTATAGCCTAAAAAATTGATCTTCATTGAAAACAATATACTGATTCAATCTGCTGCTTAAATGTGCTGGTAGGAAGTGCCAGGAAAGGAATGAGACTCTAATCCCACTTGGAAAGAAACATTAATGGTCTAACCATAGGCTAGAGAGAGGTACTGTCTCCTGTTTGGGATTCATGGCTGCAAATCCGTGTGTCTGTGACAAGCTTCATGGTCTCTTTCCTCTCTCAGGAATTCACTGCTGCAAAATATTGTGGATAACTGAGGTGTATTAAAATCCAAAAAGAAATTGGACAAAGCCACTGGAAAAGAAAAAGTTTAAATAGAGTCAGAAAGCCCAGATTCATACTTCTACTAGACCAGACGCATATTGAGGAAGTATCACCCCATTCCTCCCTGCCTTTCTTCATTTTTTTTAAGCATGGGCCACTTTCAGGAACAGATTACACAAGCAGCTGAACAGCAGCCTATTACAATACTTGAAACTATGAATGTATCTTGAAAAGTTTTAGTGCCTTCTTGGCTAAAGGAACAGCACTAGAAGAGAAAAATCAAGGAGGATGGAAGAAAGATGATCTTACGTGCTGGGTTCTTAGATTTGTTCAGGATACCTAGACAAACTGTTTAGAAAAGGTTAACTAATGCATTTCACAAAAAAATTGGGCAAGATCGTTGTACAGAAGACACTGTGCTGTTTTGGCTGGGGTGAAGTTAACTTTCTTCCCAGTAGCAAATGCGGGACTATATTCTGTATTTGTGATGAACACAGGGTTGACAATGTAGAGATTTATTTTTTTTGTTATTGCTGGGCAGTGCTTATAGAGAGCATTTCATACTGCCACCCTGGTGAGGAAGTTGGGGGTACATGGGAGGCTGGGAGGAGACACAGCCAGGACAGGTGACCCAAACTGGCCAAAGGGATGTTCCAGACCATGTGACATCCTGCTCAGTGCATAAAGTGGAAGGAAGACGGAGGAATGGGGAGATGTTCGGAGAGATGGTTGTTTGTGTTCCCCAGTGACCATTACACACGATGGGACCCTGCTCTCCTAGAGATGGTTGTCTTTACCAAACTGTCTTCTATTAAACCCATAGTTTTCTACCTTTTACCCTCCTGATTCTCTCCCCCGTCCCTATAGGGAGTGAGCAAGTGGTTTGTGGTACTTGGTTGCTGGCTGAGGTTAAACCATGACACAATCTGAAGGGCTGCTGAAATATTTAAAGAAAACATTTATAGGAATGAGGAGCAGAAAACTATCAGTGAGATCACAAACTGTCTATTTGAAAAGAAAGCAAGGCACACGCAGCCTGGTTCATATTTAAGTCAGAGGTTTCGGAGCACTGAGGCCAACTTGGTTTTATTCACATTTTTTTCAAAAGAATAATGAGCTGTGCACACAAACAAATCTGTCTTTGTGAAGTGTCCTTTCAGAAAAACAGGCAAAACACACAGATCAGAATAGTTATTTTTTTTCTATTACTATTCTTTTCTGTTTGATGTCTGTTAGACATCTGGAATCCACACTCATTTGTCGCAACACCTGCAGAAGTTGTCTTATTAGCTGGCCAACAGCCCTGAACTACTGACGTTCTTACTTGAAGTGCCCTCCAGTGCAACATGATGGCTCCAGACCAATTAGTATACATGCCAGCACATCAGCAGCATGGATGAAGAGGGCACACCACCCTAAGCTGCAAGCCAGCATCATCACACAGATATGGCCAGAAAAACAAAGGTCAGATCACCCACCTCTTGTAAAATCAACACCCTTTGTCTCTGCCCACAAATAGCCTTGCCTGTCCTGTGAGGGAAGAGGCAACAGGCAACAAGGGTCTTATTCTCCCTTGTTCCGCGTTTCTGTCAGCACACAGGAGTCAGTAACTACACGATTCATCAGTGAGCCAGAACTGCCTCAACAGAAAGCAGGCAGATCCACTGCAGTTCTTTCCCTGCCAAAACCCCTCTGTGGGAAAGGCAAACCTCTAATATATCTCCCTTCTCCTATTGATCTGGTCCCAAAAGAAGCTGTAGAGCATTGGGTTGAATTTATATCTTCCTAGATAAATTATAAGGAATGTAATGCAGTGCTAGGAACTGCAGAGCTGCACAAATTACTGTGACTTTTACAGCCTTATTCTTTATAGTTGGATGTCAAGTATATTAACAACATAGTATGTCACTAGAAATAAAAAATTGTAATTAAAATTTGCAGGTGACTGTTTGTTTACAAATGCAGCTATGGTGCACATGAAAGCACTTTTAGCTCCATCACAAGGTATATTGCTCCTCCTACATGTAAAACAAATACTGTATTTCCCTCCCTGTACAAATTCAGGTAAGATGTGTCCATCACCAGTTCTGAAAACAAAATCCTAAAAAAAGACCTTTGTTCTGTGCCTTTATTACCATATTTGAAAAACAACATGAGGTTGTCATTTCCAGTGGCTATGCATTAGCTCTCAATCAGAAAACAGAGAATCACTTACTGTCTCTAATCTTTGCTTTGTTAACCTTGTCCACACAAAAATACTTCTCTAAATGTCAAAATTTTCCACAGGTGTGGAGACACCAATGCAGATCAGAGTATGTCTGCACTCTGTCCTATGAAATAAGGGTGTCCAGCAGCCAAAAAGAAGAATTACGGCTTCCTAACACATATCCAGCTTCTCTGAGTTTCACTGAGAAAGTACAGCAAGCACAAGTATGTCTCCAGCACTGCAGCCTTTGACAAACACTGGAATTTCATTTCCCTCCTTCCCAGCCCCTAAAATTTTTGGTTTCTGTATTTCTCTCCCCTGCTAACCAATATGAACAACTATGAAAGACGCCCTTGATCATTTCAAGTAGCTGAGGACACAAGAGCTAAGATTTTTCTGTATGTCAAATGAAAATTAGAATTATCCTTTTATGTAATACACCTTCTAAAGGTTTGTCTCTGTCCACAAAAAGGTTTGTCTCTGTCCCAAGGAGCTACAAAAATATTTAGAATAGAGCTTGATTTAACACCTATTTTCCTATTGAATATTAACTTTATTACTGCAGCTGAGACACTTTTCATTTATTTGTGGTTTGACCCCACCTTAATCAGGCAAATTTGTGATCTAGGACAAATTCTGAGAGGCAAGACATAATCTCAAGATGTATGGTATATCACATGATTGTTCTCCGAGGAAAAAAGAAAAGGAAAAAAAGGCTAAATGACACATTCTTTCACACTGCCAAAATGCAAACAAAAAATGTTCACAAGGATAGAGCTAACCAAAGAACTTTGCACTACAGATTTACTCAGAAATTCCTAGAGAACTTCTTTGGAAAATAAAATTACATTTTTCGTTTAAACATAAGGTTTTACAAGGTAAAACTACTCTGGCATTTAAAAACTTCAGTCCAGAAAGGCATGTGGGGTTTTTTAAGTGCAGTTCACCTAAAGCCTACCCTTGACTTAGGAAGTGCACACTTGGTTGGATCAGGACCCATACACAAATGCCAGTCAGTTGTCCTCAGTGGAAAGCAGAGTTCAACAGTTTATCCATATCTCTGAAACAAAAAGGTCAATGAAAGAACTTTCATCTTAAATAAGGGAAGTAAGAGCAGATAGGGCTTGAGAAAAGTTGGATAACCAAAGCTATTTAACTAAAAAAGTCAACTAAATAAGGTAGAGAATTACCCAGATGCACTCCCTATGACTAGTCTTGCATGGAAATATTTTGCGAGGGATCCATCAGACAACAGTATCTCTGTCATGACTATTTTCAAATTAAAATTGTCACTTTCTTGAGAAAAAAAGTAAAGAACCAGGAACTTGATGTAATTTTCCTCCTTCCTCTCTGCTATCACCCGAACATAACTCATTTAGTGACAAAGTGACAATGAGTATACAAAATCAAAAACAAGCCTGCAAGGAATCCACAGTTTATGAATAGTCCAACTAACTATCCACAGTGAATCTGGCATTATGAAAACATTACAGACTCAAAACAACCTTGTTCAAGTGCCATACAGAGCTACTTAGACAAACTCAAGAGGTGGGTCCAGGCGAATATTGTGAGGTTTAACAAGACCAAATGCAAGGTGCTGCGCCTGGGTCGGGGCAACCCCCAGTGTCAGCACAGGCTGGGGATGAACAGATGGAGAGCAGCCCTGCTGAGGGGGACCCGGGGGTGCTGGTGGGTGAGAGGCTGGACATGACCCAGCAATGGGCACTCACAGCCCAGAAAGCCAATTGTGTCCTGGGCTGCATCCAAAGCAGTGTGGGCAGCAGGGCGAGGGAGGGGATTCTGCCCCTCTGCTCTGGTGAGAGCCCACCAGGAACACCCCCAGAGTCATCCAGCTCCGGGGTGCTCAGCACAGGAAGGACATGAACCTGTTGGAGCGAGTCCAGAGGAGGCCATGAATATGATTAGAGGGATGGAGCACCTCCTCTGTGAGGAAAGGCTGAGAGAGTTGGTATTGTTCAGCCTGAAGAAGAAAAGGCTTTGGGGTGGCCTAATTGCAGCCTCCCAGTACCTGAAGGGAACCTACAAGAAAGATGGGGAGGGACTATTTACAAAAGCACCTTCATTCAGGTGAAGGTTATCACTTGTTTGGAACGGATGCAAAATATTCCTTAGAGGAAAGCTAAGATGTGAGCTGAAATTGCCTTCTGTCAGTGGAGGCTGACTCTGTTTCTGGTGATGTGGTAATGATACACAGCCTTACAAAGGGACAGCAGTTCAAAACAACAGTCGGGGCATTAAATCTATTTGGCACAGTAAACACAATTCTTATCATTCTACATCGCAAGCCAGATGGACTGCTCCAACAGCTTAACCAACAGAAGGAAACAATACCAAAAGCATCTGGAGAATTCCAATATATATTGCTCACAGCACTGGATCACAAAAAGAAGGCAGTTCGTTACAGTGGGCTCAGTACAAACAGCTCCTAGTCAGCAGAGCCCTTACAGTAGGAGCTATCCAGGGCCCACTGCACGCCCCAGTCAAAATACCACGTCAGAGGGATGAGACCAGCTTTTTTTAACAGTGAATTTCACCCACAGGATGGTAATACAGCTGAAATACCAGTAACAAAGGTTAGCCTCATTCCCATAACATTGAAGCTTGCCTAATTATTTTATTTCCACCTTGCTGATTGCACTGTGTATGAGCAACTAGGCATCAGCTGTGCTTCCTGTGTATTCATTAATTTTCAGGAAATACTATGAACAAATTTTCATACAAGAACCATACAATAAACCTTAGCTCTAATGTTTTATTCATCACCCTTGTCTAGCACTTTCACTTGTGTCTGTAGAAAAGCACCAGTCATGATCCATCATACAGATTGCAAGGAGTATTTCCTTTAATTAAGGAATTCTTTAATTTCTGCCAGCATAACAAGGGAATAAATTCATACCCGAATTAGAAAATGCAGTTGCCATTAGTCTGACTTGAATATCTCAGTCACAGTCTCTTTCCTTACTATCACTGTACTTCATTTACACTAATGTGCTACCAGAAAGTTGTCAAAACAAGTCGTGATAACACAGGAAGATACAGTGCGGCCTTAGAAAGACAGCAAGATGCAGTACAGCTCCTCTACTAGGCATAATGCAGAATCTGGCCAGAAGTAATAAAACACACTAGGAAAGGATGTTAAAATGACTTGAGAGCACTTTGCAACCTTCTGATTCTCTGCTGTTCACCAGGAGTTTTCATAAGGAGTTTTCATAAATTAGACAGCCCTTGTTCTCAAACTCAGAGCAGTTCCACCAAGCTGCTCTAACTGCTGGTTGTCAGATCAGAGCAGAGCCTGCTCGAGACATACCTTCCCAACTCCCAAGCCCACCTCTGGTTCATCCCAAATATTGCTAGATGCGGTAATTGCATGAACTGCCTTACAAGGACATTTGGCAGTCTGACACAGGCTTCTGCATGCTGCCCTGAGTCTCCGATCAGTACATTCAAGCCCAGAGGAATTTCTTTCTCTCCATACTTTTTTAGCCACTACATCCCTCAACAGATGGACAAAAATAATTCACCCAAAGCAAGGTGACAGGTCAACAGCTGAAGCATACATTAAATAATCACTCTAATGCTCAGGTAAATTGGGAAAGAGTATAGGGAAGCCTACACTAATACACATTTTACATGCAGCTAATCAAAATCTTCCTGTTAAGTTCAGCATTCTGGCTAGCATCTTGGAAATACACCCAACTAATTCCAACTACATAAACTGGAAATGAGCAGATACTAGAAATTATGCACCTAGTATTAGGTTACAGACCTAGCTTTCCTAGTAATACCTGATACTTCAGTGGATTGGATACATTAATGCTCACAGTAAAAGCATGATGTATGTATAAGAGTCCTATTTACATGAGCTATCTGGTCTGTTCTGGAAAAAACAGCAATAGCTGTAAAAGGCAAAGTGCTCTTAACCCTGCTAACAATCTTGTTATTGCAAATCTCTAACTTCCACCTAGAAGCAAGACAAAGCTGTTATTAAGGTAATTCTGTCTCCTTTCTGATTGCATTTTACTGTCAGGAAAACGGTGTTATTAAGGTGGGGTTTTTTTGTGGTTTTGGTTTGGGGTTTTTTTTGTTTGTTTGTTTTTGGTTTCTGAGGGTTTTGTTTGTTTGTTTATTAGCAGAGCTACATTCTGTATATCTTACAAAGAATTTCTCTAAGCTCAAATCACTTCTTATCTGTAAGTGCCCATTTCTTTTAACACTCCTGCAAATGCAGCCTCATGAAAGCTGGCAACAGGATACGAAGGAAGAATGAATCCCATTTCCCCACAGAGACACTCTACTGTATCCAAATACAAAATTTATGAATCAGCCAGCAGCTTGGTATCAAAATTACCTCAAACAAGGATAGGAAAAAGTATTTTATATTTTAAAAGACACACTGAATCCAAAGACTATCCAAAGGCCGCCTAGTGAAAACATGATTCCTGAAATTCTCAGTTAGTGATAAAATTTTACCAAAAATACTTCCGCTTTAAAATAATTTTAATCAGCTGGGCTACTCGAAAACAGTTTCCTGTAAGAAAGTAAGGCCTAGTACAGTCCTGTTTGATCCAGAGCCTACCTAAAGGAACAGCAAGCAGTGGCAGCAGTCTGGCTCAGTTCTACATCAGTGGGGGAAGAAAAGGAAGTCCAGTGTCTTTAAGTTTTAGCTATGAGCACTTGAAACCACTATAGCACAGACAAAGTCAATGTTTTTCAAAAATGAGGCAGAAATGAGCAACAACATGGAAACTCACACATTCCAGAAAGATAGAAAATAGATCTTTGGCTTTCTGACTGACTTTTT
>VXAY01004362.1:169696-189377 GCA_013399855.1 Oxyruncus cristatus | reverse complement strand
GCTTTCTGACTGACTTTTTTGATGGGAGAGAAACCAGAACCTTGAGCAATCCCTCTTCAGGTCAGCATAAGAGGCACTGCTTCTCATGATTCTCCTCTTTCCTGGATTGTCAGGCATCTCAAGGCTGCATTGTATTTCCCAAGGGATTTGGTGCCTTCATGATGCATTTAGAGATTCTAGATAAACAAAAAGTGACTGATACCAAATTAATTTTCCACTTTCCATCTCTCATCCCTATCTCTTCTCTGTGAAAACATAAAAATCACTTGAGCTGCAGATGAACAATCATGTCTCTATTACAGTGGTCAAAAGTGTCAAAGCTAAACTAGTGGATTATTTTGGGGGGGGGGGGGGGTGTTCTGCAGCTTGCATTTAACCAATCTAAAGTAGAAATCTAAAGAGGAAAATACAAACATTTTATATTTCCAGTTCATTAAGCAGCTTATTACAAAATAATGTTGCCTAGTCACAGTCAGAGACAGGACTTAAAACACACCAACTTCCTGCTAGTGCCATTACAAAGCTGAGAAAACCTTAGAGTTTACACTGTTCCAGCTAAGGCAATCACAGCCCAGATGTACTGAGCAAAATGGTGGGAATATGACTCTGTTAACATTTCTGCTAATTCTGAGTCATACTCTATTCTGTCATGTTGATTGTCCACATATGTTATTAATTCAAGGATTAAACCCTGCTCCCATAAATACTCATAGAAGGCCAATCTTTGGTGTGTGGGTGATATAAAATCAACCACGCATCTAACTTAACCCGTGAAAAAAGACTATATTATCTACTGAAGCCCAGTCACCAGCTTGCATATTCCAACCAGAGGAAGCAATACTGTACCTTTTCAGGCAGGTGATCACAAAGTACAGGTAGAAAACTGGAGTTACTCCCAGCAAATAACACAGAATTGTAGTCTGGGTATTATTAGAAGGGACATTAATACATCATTTAGTCCAACCCCTCTGCCCTAGGCAAGGACTTCTTTCACCAGGTTGGGTTGCTTGAAGCCACATCCAGCCTGATCTTAAAGACTTATAGGGATGGGGCATCTACTTCTCTGGGCAACCTGTTCCAGTGTCTTACAACCCTCATCATAAACATTGTCTTCCTTATATCCAATCTAAATTTATCCCCTTGCAATTTCTGAAAGCCTTTGTCTTTCTGTCAGGTTGTCTCTTTTATATATTGAAAAACTGCTGTAAGGTCTCCCTATTTTACAGCCTTGAATAATCCCAATTCTGTCAGCCTTTCCCCACTGGAGAGGTGTTCCTGCCCCTCTGATCATTTTTGTGGCCCCCAACCGGACCCACTCCAACAGGTCCATGTCCCCCTTGTACTCAGGATCCCATAGCTGGACACAGTACTCCACATGGAATCACCTGAGAGCAGAGGGCAAGAATCACCTCCCTGAACATGCTGGCCATGCTCATTTTGATGCAGGTCAGGAGATGATTAACTTTCTATGCTACAAGTGCAAACTGGTAGTTCATACCTAATTTTTCGTCTACCAATATCCCCAAGTCTTTCTCTTCAGGGCTGCTGTCAATCCATTCACCTCTCCACATGTACTGATACTGGTGATTGCCCTGACCCAGGTACCTTGCACCTGGCCTTGTTGGCAACTTGGTGTTATCTGCAAGCCTGCATGAGGGTGAACTCAATCACACTGTTTGTGTTATTAATAAAGATACTGAGCAGTATTCATTCCAACAAGGACCCCTGAGGGACACCACTCAGTACTTGTTTCTATTTGGACATTGAGCTATTGGATTAGCGACTACATCTGCTAGTTCCCTCGGGACTCTAGGATGCATTTATTCAGTCCTATAGAGTTGTATATTTCTAGTTTCCTCAAATGGTCTTGAGCCTGATCTCTTGCAAGTACGTGGGACTTCATTTCTCTATTTCCTGCCTTGACATGCAGGGACTTGATAGCAGGAAGAGCAATCACCACTGAAAACTCAGGCAATGCAGTTCTGGAATATCTCAGTGTCTCCATGTCAGTTGTCTCATTTATAAGGGGTGTGCAGAGGTGTCAAGGATACAGTTTATTTTGTCTTTCTTTTCTGACTAATATACCTTTGGAAGCCCCTGTTGTTTCTCACACCCCTTGTAAAATTTAGCTCCAGCAGGGCCTTAGCTTTTTTGATCTTATCTGTCCTTACACTCTCAGCAATATCCCTCTATTCTTCCCAAGGTGTGAGTCCCTGCTTCCACTGTCTATGCATTTCCCTCATCTTTCAGCCTAACAAGAAGGTCTTTCCTCAAACTTGCTGGTCTTCCACCTTCCTTGCCCAGCTTCTTGCACGTGAGAATCAAGTTCCTGTGCTCTAAGGAAAAGGCAATAATTGGTGCCAGCTCTCTTTTGCTCCTTTATCCCTGATGGCAGTTTCTCAGTGTGTCCCAGAAAATAGTTTCTTAAATAACCAAAAGTTCACTTTCTTAAGGTTTAGGTTTAGTCCTTTTCCTAAGGGTCTTGACTATACTTTTCACGTGGCACATATACCTCGAGATCACAAATTCCAACATCCCATGATCACTGCAGCTCAGGCTACCACCAACCTAGACCCCTCCAACAAGTTCCTCTGCACTGGCAAGCTACAGGTTCAGTAATGCATCTCCTCTGGCTGAGCTTCCTATCATGTGGATTAAGCTGTTAGTGCAAGAAATCATACAGTAGAACACACTTGCACAAACACTTCTACAGCTTTTACACCAAACATGAAGAGGGCTTCTGAGAACAAAAGCTGGTCTCAGTTTTCTCTCTTTTTCTGTTTTCCCCTCATATCAGCTGCTCTAATTATAAACTAAAATCTCCCTACAATTCTTCTCATTTTATTAACTACACTAATTTGTAAAGAGACACAGGCTATTTTTCAAGGAGCTGGTTAAAATTAAAAATATAAGATCTTACTTTGAGGCCCATATATAATAAATATTTCACCTTTAGTTCCTACTGCACCTATCATGTACAAGAAGGAAATACAAGTATAGTCAGATGTGAGCTTCACCAGCTGCAACTCTTAATGGTTTACAAGGACTACAAAAGCTAAGTGGAAAATATTCTTCCCAAGCAGTTTTCACTTTCACCTATCTCCTAAGTCTTCCCTGCTTGTCACCTACCATTTGTGATGTTCTGAAAGCACCTGCACTACAGGGAATGGGAAATCTCATTCAGTGAATTAATGAGGGCATTTAAAAGCAATGCATTTTCTTTCAAACTGTTAGGAGCTTTGTCGAGTGCAGGACATGAATACAAAGCAAACAGCAAGCCCTGAAGACCTCTGCAAATCAGGTATCTGAAAAAATTGCAAGGAGTCAATAGATTCAAACAATGAGGGAAAGAGAAGTCGTTCCTGATTTTATGGAGCCAAACTCTACCCATCAGTTTTCACTACCTCTTTTCCTCACTTTTTTAATTACAAACCCCTTAAAACATTGTACCTCTTGAAAGAAATATTCCTGAGAGATTTGGAATTGCATATAAGGATTCTTTAAAACAATCTACATCTTGAAAATAGCATTCCCAAGGTATTTTGAGTTGGATATTAAGATTTAGAAAATATAACTTTCCCGACTTCACCTTTACCTTTTGAAATCATTGGCAGCCTAAAGCCAGACACGAGATACATATTGTGTTAAAAGTCTCAACCAGTTAACAATTCCATGAATGAGTCCTTTTTCTCGGTTTCACCGTTTTAACACCACCAATGTACAGACACACACACATATGTAGCAACTTGAAAAATAGGAAAACGCACAGAGAAAACTGAATATGTTTTTCTCACAGACTGAGAATATTTATAGGTGGTGAGGCAGTGTAGCTTGAAATAAAAACCTCTCGTTAGTTTTCATTACTTACTGTTACTACTTTTCTACTTCAGAATTATAACACGCTTTTCACTGTGCTTTCTACTCCAACACAGGTCTGCAGCTAACCTAAAGATAGCAGCCGTGTATTTTTTTTCCCCCTAATGTGGAATAATTTATTCAGCACCACATATATTTATTATGCTCTTGCTAACAAACAGGCCCCTCTGACTAGAAGAATACTGAAGGCCTTCATCTTGTGAGCTATCCCATGAGCTGCAAATCTCACCATCAGTATAAAACTGAGAGGGAAGAGCAGACTGACAGTTCCAAAACTTCACGGTCTAGCAACAGGCAGGTAAGTAGCAAGTGATCATCGCTAACAGTCACAATAAATCTCCTATGCCACTGGGTCAGATAGAACCTGATAGTATTTAGGCAGATGTTTTTCTCATTCATAGAAGATGAATGGCCATATCTCACAGAGTTCAGTGAACAATTTATCCTAGAAAGTTAGTTAGTTGTAGTGTAACTTCAGAAGCCATAGTCCCTGAAGACAGTGGGACTCTTTAGGGGATAAACAGTCACTGCCTATTTGAGCATTACTAAACTCTAGTAACACCAAAAAATAACAGAAATTCCAGTCAAACCTGGCTAATATTCCTAATCCTGCTTTAGACTACAATATTTGTTTTCACTTTCTCGGTCAAAATTAAAACTGCTTTCATAAAGCAGCTTTCCAAAGATTGTTTTCTTCTTGTTCAATACTTGAAGCCCAAGATCTTTGCACACAATCACCAATGCTCAGCAGATATCGTAAGTAAAATTATTTTTTCTCTGGGTCAGTTGTAGTGCTTGTCCATGAAATACGCAGGATTTGTTCCTGCTTCAGTAAGTTTCTCAGGCATGCATGGCACCACCTGTAGTATAAATCAAAACATACGGAAGGAGCCACCGAATCAGGTATACAGAATTCAGATATAAGAAGCCAACTTACAGAGGAAAAAATATTACAAAAAGAACCCCCCCAAAAAAACAACACCAAAATAAAAGAGCCAGTGAGATTCAGAATACCCTTGACAACACGTGGCATTTGGTAGCTCATTTTGCACCTTTAATGCTCTTAACTCAAATGCTACTTCCCACCTAAAGAGTGATTTGAAAACACTTAAGTTTTTTTCAGTCAGTGCTGACTGCCAGCACTATTCAGTGGGGGCTTTTATATTACTGTGCTTAAATCCGAAGCATTTTTGAAAGGAAGATTACATTGTTATATAATGAGCGTTAAGTGGTTGTTAAACTATTCCTAGCTAATACTCAGAGATTTTTGATAACCCTTTAAAGGTTCTGATACAGCTCTAGAAATGTAATGATACACTGCAACAATCCAGTCCTTGTCTGAATAATGAGGCATTAAAAGCAGGACTGCTATTAGAGAGAGTGATGTAACCACCTATGTTTTGTGCGCCTGCAGTGACAATACATTAGATGAGAAGGTAAGTTTTTACACGTCGCCTTCAAAACATGGATATAAGTGTCATCTTCATAGCAGTTGCATTGATAGTTCTTGGAAAGGACCCTCCAGAAGACACCAAGTTCATACAAACGTGAGTGTATGCGACAAATTCTCAAGGGCAATCAATGCATGACGCACGAGAACACCAGTAAGATTTTTTTTTTTTTTCCCTCAGCTAACACACTGCAGCCCTTAAGATTGTATCAAGCTAATTACAAGCTAAAACTCTGAAAAAAAGGCTATCCAGCCGTACTAAACCATGCTGAACTGATGAACGCTGTTCCGGAAACAAAAAAATTCTGCACATCAGAGAAGAAGCCATTTAAGAACCTGCGTCTTTTTTTTTTTTTTTTACAACTTTGAGTGTTATCATTCACACGCTGTCACACCCGAGGCCGCTGCCGAACCACCAGGGCCTGAATTTAACAAGTCTTACGCTGCTCCCACGTGGCCGTGCCTGGGAGGTACATGCACGGAAATTCGCCGGGAAATTTCATCCCCCGCTTTTAAAGGGATGGAAAGACGACACGCTGACCCTTAGGAAGAACACTTCACTTGGATACTCGGGTGTGGCATTCCTCACTGCATCCGCTTACGCAGCACATATTATTTCAATTACAGAATGCACACCAGAATTAGGATGCCTTTAATTGTACAACGTTTATCACTATCACAATAATAACGTATTTTAATATTTTAATGTGCCCTGGTGTAGCCAGACAGGACATAAGGAATTTTTAGAAGTGCTCCGGGAGGGCTGAATGTGGTTCCTACTGAAACCAGCGTAAATTTCAAAGGCAAAAGTTTGTTAAGAGCATTTGAAAATACAGTGAAATATACATAACAGTAAAATACACATAACAATTACACTTACTGCACTATTTGGCATCTGGAGCAGAAGTCATGTTCAGTAAGCCATATTTATTTATTTTCCTATCTCTCAGTATCACATTATCCTGTTGTCTGTCTTCCTTTCTCTTACACTACATAATTATTAAATTTGTGATTGCTCTAGTGTTTCTCACTTGATTTTCTTATCCATTGTTCCATTTAAAATGTACTGATTTTTTTTAAAGTGTATTCAGTTTTTTAACCTCATTTAACCTTTGAAACACATCAGATGTAGTGCATTTCATATGCTTTAGCAGTATAAGATAAATAATCAACAAAATATTTCCTTGTGGAAGACTAATTTAGAGTCATTTTGTTTAAATCTATCCCAGTGTTTTTCAAATGGGAACTATAAGAAAGTTCAGACTGATCACAACGAGTTAGAAAAATGTAGTGCTAGCCATCAATGACTTACTTTGTTTGGCCTAGATTAGCCAGGGCACTGCTGCAGGACAGTACTTTCAGAGCAGTGAAGAAGGTTTTAAACATTTGTGCCCACCAAATACTGTCATTTTTTAATTCCTTAATATTCCTGAATTATAATTTCAAAAGAGAAAAAAATCTAGTGGACAGAGGACATATTATTTTTTCCTGTTCTACTATATCACACTACCAACTAATTAAATTAACTTCATAAATCTTTGCAACATGATTTACAATATTGGCAAGTACAATATTGGCCCCATGTACACCTTTATTTTCACTTTTTCCAAAACTGGAAGTAGCTTTTCTAAACATTTTACATACAAGAAGACACAAGAGGATTAAGATACAACCAGAAGTTTGAGAATTGGAGTTTCAGACTCCAATACCTATAGAACAGCTTTTTGTATGGCTGTAACAACTGTCAGCTTACTAATACAACATCAAATTAATCCTTTTTTTTTTACAGTCAAGATAGGCATATGTACTGACACTTCTTCATGCATATTTTGTAGAAATTTAGCATGAAAGTATTGTGAAACGAAACTACGTAAGAATCTACCCCTTTAACCACATGTAGCCATTCACCCATATTTTTTTCCAGCAAAAAAATCTACGATTTTGTTGAGTCATAATATTGAAATTTCTGCAGATATATAAAACAACACACATTGGGGGGAAAAAAAAAAAAAAAAAACCACAAAGAAACAACAAGAAAAATGTCAGGCAGAACACCTTAAAACTCAAACCCATAAATCTGACCAAAAGCTTTTCTTCCAATATCTGCTTCTCTTGTCAGCCAGAAAATATAACCTGACTTGGCAGCAGAAAGGTTGATGTTCTCGTCAGCACGGTCAATCTGGCAGGCAGTGGAGATCTGTGCTCCTCCTACCCAAACAGCAGTCAGCTGGGATTGCTCTGCAGAAGCCAAAGGTCCAGACACAATCTTATAAAGGCAAAGACAAAGTCAAATACATTACATTCCCCTCTCCTTTTTATGCCAAGTAATTGCATTACATAGACATACATTTTAAACCAAGCAAGCATCCAAGATGGGCACAAGCTCACACAGCTGTAGACAACACATTGCACAATTTTGGTCTGTTTTTTGGGTTTTTTCCATTCATCATCACTAATTATCTGAGGCCCACAACATTTCGGTGTCAGCATAGTTTCACATATCAAGGTCTATCAGCTGAGAAAATGAGAGAGGGATAATTTCCAGATAACAAGGCTGAAAAGTGCACTATTGTCTGGGTTCACATGGGAATTAACAGTGGCTGACTAGTATCCCAAGACAGTTGCAATCCATCAGGGAACGCAAAGGGGGCAGGGGACATTATCCACACTTCTCTTACAATTTTTATGTCTTGTAAAACAAGAAACAGTCATGCATTTTTCAATACAAAAAAATCAGTCTGTTCATAACAGCATAACAGCTCTAATTCTCCTTCGTTTCATGTCTTTGGGGTTTTTTCTTTTTGTGTTTGAAAGAAATGTGTTCCACATTCTGATAGTTTCCAGACATTGATTTCTAATTAATTGTGGCTAACAATGAGCAGTTTAATATGGTATTTCTCCCAGTCTCAAGACAGGAGTAAGATATGTCATAAATTCTGTACAAACATATGAAATCTCATATATGCAAATTTACATTTGCATTTAAATTTCGAAATGAGACGATTTCAGATACAACCTTTCTCCCTCACATGCTTTTTATTTCAATTCTGCAACTTTTTGAGGGTTTTGCCTTGTGGCTTCTCTGTTGTTTCCATCACTTTATTTTGAACCATCTTAGGAAGTTTTTATGTTGCTGCTGCTGGAACCACAGAACAATATTGGAAGGGACCTTTGGAGACTGTCGAGTCCTCTTTCCTGCACAGACACGAGTCAACTTTGAAGTCAGATCTGCATTCCTTGGGGTCTTGTCAAGCTTTGAGTAACTCCAGTCTCCATAGCCCCTCATTTAACCCTCCTCACTGAAATCTTTCCTAACATTCCTATTCAGAATTTCTCCCGCTGCAAGAATCAGCTCATTGATTCTTACCCTTTCCCTCTGCATTCCCAGAAGCCTGTATTCTCTACAACCACCCATTAGAAAGCTGAAAAGAGAAAGGCCCCTCCAAGCCATTCTTTCTTCAAGAGAGAACAACCCAGTTTCTCAGACTCTCTTTGAATATCACTGACTTCAGCAACCATCTAGAGGCTTGCCACTGGACTCTTTCCAGTATGTCTGCATTTTTCTCGTACTAATGAACCCAAGCTGCACACAGCACTCCAGGCACCATCTCGCGAGAGCTGAATTGAGGGGATTAATGATTCCCTCAATTAAGCTGTTCCTAATGCTGCACTGGGTGGGCTTCGTCTTCACTGCTGCAAGGACATGCTGCTCATTTTTGTTCAACTTCTTGTCCACCAGAGTTCCCAGATCTTGCTTTGCAAGGCAGCTTTCCAGCCAGTCAATCCCCACTGTATATATTGTATGAGACTGTATATATTGTATGAGGTCCCTTCCAAGGGCTCAGCACTTCCGTCAGACTTCAAAAGGTCCCCAGCAGTCTTCAACCTGTTGTGCCTCTGAATATCAGCCCTGACCTCCAGCTTATCAAGCACTCCCCTCCCCAATCTGATGTCATCTGTGAACTTCCTAAGGCTGCAGTACAACCCATTTTCTAGGTGAGTGATGAAGACAGTAAAGGTAACCAATACAAAACCCTGAGGAATGTCATGCCCAATCAGTCACTATTTGAATCCCTACTCCTTGTACCTATTGGTGTCCAGACAGTTTTCCATTCACATGGAATTCTACTAATCCTTCAGATACAAAGAGGCTGTGTCACATGTTTTGCTCTCTTCACGCCACACTGTTAATTGCATCATTGTATAAGGCAAGCAGGTAGGTCAGGCACAATTTGACCAGGTAATCCTGTGCTTGTTTTGCACTATCACCTTCTCCTGATGGGCCAGGAAATGATTTCAGGAAGACTAGCTCCATGATCTCCCTGAGAACTTCGAGTAGGCTTGAAATTCCCCAAATCCACCTTATCTTTCTTCAGGACAGCTGTGATGCTTGCCTTCTTCCAGTAATAACATACTTCACCCAGGAATCATGCCTGTTCGAATGTCATAGGAAGAGGCACGACTGACTAGTTTGCTCAGCAGCACTGGATGCATCCCACTCAGTCCCATGAACTTCTGTGTAAGTCTAGATTGTTAAGTCTTTAACTAATCTTCCTTTACCGTGGCCCAAATTTGGCCTCAGGGTACACAGACTCAGGAGACCTGACAGTAGACCTTGCCAGTAAAGAAAGAGCGAAAAAAAAAAAACATTGCCTTTTCTATTTCCTGTGTGACTAGGCTTAGGCAACAATAACAGCCCTTCTTGCTGCCCTTCTCATACACCACAAATTTCACTTCCATCTGAGTTCGACTCTTCTACTCCATTTGAGAAATGTTTATGTCTTTCATGTAGCCCATGCCCACTTCCACTGATCTACAAGTGACTTGAGTCCAGTCAGAGCTGCCCATTCACCCTCCTGCCACATCTCCTCAGTCTTTGAACTTCAAAACATACTGTTCCTGTTCCTGAAAGAGGCTATTCTTGACAATCAAGAAGCTGTTTTAGACCTCTACACAGCTGCCTCCCATGGGATCTAACCCATAAGCTCACTCGAGAAGTTTGAGTCCATTCTTCTGAAGACAAAGATCATTTTTCTGCTACACTTTCTCTTTTCCCACAGTAATATATGAGATAAACTCAGGAACCCTTTCTTAACATACTGATGAAGAAGTGCTACCACTGATTATAAATCTAATCTAAACTAAAAACTATTACAAAGGCAAATGTTAAGGTCTGAAAGACTTTCATAAACATTTTTTATTTCTCTGAAACAGATAGGACATTCTGATACTCATGCTGGTTTCTGTAATGCACATGGCCTCTCATTCATGTCTGAAGATAGTGCTACTAAAGATGACAGAGATGTGTAGCTCACCCATGCTCAAAAACCCCAGGGAAAACACCATCACTGTTTGTCCCACAACTGTTTAAATGTACAAAGAACCCGTTTGTTTTACCTGGTTATCTTCAGAAAGCTCTGTGTTTACCCATATTTTTTCAAAGTGTAGCAAGCCTGATTACAGAACAACGTAAACACACACAGACATCACACACTGCTGCCCCAGCAAGATCGGGACACATATCACAAAGTCAGAATGTTTTTTTCTTCTTATAGTTGAGAAGGTGTCTGAAGGAAAATACTAGTTATTGCAAAATGTTTACCCCAGCATCCTATGTGTTGAATCTAAAGGAATCAGCATACTCTATCCCATATGCCTTTACTATGGGATAGGGGACTTCAGTTTAAAATGCAAGGATATAATTCTACCCTCCTCTTGTTCCCAGCTCCCTCTGCAAAACAGTGACATTAGTCTGATCTTCATGTTAGTGTTCATAACATCTTCTGGGACGAGAGTGACAGTGTTTTCCACATTTCTCTAAGCTAAGCTTCACTGAATATAAATAAGCACTCTAACCACTGGACTATAGTCATGATGCATCTTGTTTGGCTGTGAAGCTGAAATTCCATTCTGTTTGTGCAGAAATAACAGAGGAAGGCCCTAGGCTAGATTATGATTTGATGGTAACTGGAGTCTCTAGGGAGATCGAGATGAAAACCAGAGAGGTGCCTCAGAGCGGAAAGTGAACTGTACCATGACTCCCCCTTATTTCACATCTTCTGATTCAAAACTCAAATGTTTTCATGTCACAGCTGGAAAAGCAAGTGCATGTTTGCTCTACTGTGAATAAAAATAAAAGCAATTTTGTGGATGCTGCTGTGCTGCTAAATGATAAAATCCCCACAATATTAAGAATTAAATGAGGTTTTTCTAACTGCAAAAAAGGCAGTGGCGAGTGATTAGTTCCGTCAAGCATCAACTCAAGTGTTCTAACTAAATTAAGATCCAAAGACAATTTATGGGACAAAGCTTTTGGACTAAAAATTAAATCAAGTTAAATCCTTTTCCAGAAATTACTATGATGAAGAACTAATATTATTAATAAGCAGCAGTGCAACTTGCAACCTAATCACTGCATCCCAATTAACACACTACAGAAAGGAAGACCTATGTAAGTACTGTGATGCTTGTCACCACAGATCATTGGAACCTCACTTCTCTGCAAGAGTACAGAAACGTTACGGACAGGTAGATAAGCTCTGATGCAATTCAAGGCATTGAGCCTCTCTTGGCTTGCACTGGGTTATTTCACAGAGGCAGAGTCCTAATAGAGAGCTGAACCATAGAGGAGCAACCACTCTCAGAAGATAAAACAATTTCACCTCCAGAGTTCTACACCTGAGCACTCAGACAAGGACCCAGAAAGAACAACACTGGAAATATACAGTGGTAAGAAAGCAACTTTTTTTTCCTCACCTCTACTTTTCCTTTCCCCCATAGACATTTCCTTCCTGAAACTGAGCCTCTGGAATTTTTACTCCGCTCATGCCACACATTGTAGTTTAGATCTTCCTATGACAGTAAAACCTTAGTCTCTTGCAAGGTCATTTACCATTGCTGAGTGGGGACACCGTTTTTTACCCCTGTGCAGCACTACAGAAAGGGACCTGGGGGTCCTGGTGGATGGCAAGTTGAACGTGAGCCAGCAGTGCCCTGGCAGCCAGGAGGGCCAACCCTGTCCTGGGGGCATCAGGCAGAGCATCACCAGCCTGTCGAGGGAGGGGATTGTCCTGCTCTGCTCTGACCTGGGGCGGCCTCACCTGCAATATTGTGTGCAGGTTTGGGGCACAGCAACATAGGAAAGATATTGAGCTATTAGGGAGTGTCCAAAGGAGGGCAATGAAGAGAGTGAAGAGTCTGGAACAAAAGCTGAGGAGCAGCTGAGACACTTGGTTTGTTCAGCCTGGAGGAGACTGAGGGGAGACCTCACTGCAGTTACAACTTCTTTGTGAGGGGAAGAGGAGGGGCAGGCCCTGATCTCTTCACTCTTGTGCTCAGTGACAGGACTTGGGGAAACAGAATGAAGCTGAGGCAGGGAAGGTTTAGGTTTTTCACCCAGAGCGTGGTTGGGCACTGAACAGGCTCCCCAGGGCAGTGGTCACAGCAGCAAGCCTGACAGAGTTCAAGCGTTTGAACAACACTCTCACACACATGGTGTGATTCTTGGAGTATTCTATGCAGGGCCAGGAGTCGGACTCATTGATCCTGATAGGATCCTTCCAGCTCAGCATATTCCACGATTCTGTCGTTACATTTTATGAAAAGCTGACAGAAGCACAGCTACCACAACAACAGAATAAAACTACCTGATTGGAGTATAGTTATTCTCAACTGTGAGTCTTCTCTGCTACTGAAATCTCACGTATAAAAGATCTTTGACCTTCAGCCAAGTCAACAGTATAAACCCTTCCTGAAAAAGGGGTCTGGAGCTACAGCTCCAGCCTGGTTTTGTCCCTTTACCCTTCACATCCTCAAAACACTGTCTCCAGGAAGGCTGTGTTTTGAGCAAGTTTAGCAAGACCAAGTTAACCATGTTCACATCTACCCAGTCACATCTCAGAATCACAATCATTAAGGTTGGAAAAGACCTCCAAGACCATTCAGTCCAACCGTCTTTATAGGTATTTCTGGGTTTCCAACATCCTATCATCTAATACTTACTATCTGCATACACGATTGCTGGTTCTCTTCTACCATAAGTTGAGAAGAGGTAGTCTCTTTCTTCTGGAATCTCTAGATGCTGTTTCTCTCAAGGTCCTTATGTTTCTCAGAAAATTTTGCTCTCTTGAAGCTTACCACTCAAAGGGGCTGGATCCCCAGACATTTCCCAAGTTTCCCATGGCCAAAGACTCATGGTCCTAACCCAAAGCAGTGGCCCCTCCTTAAATCACCACTCTCTCTTCAACTTCTACACAAAAGACTCCACATTTTAGACTTTTTTTTCCCCACCTGGCAGCCCTGTAACTACCCCAGGTATGGTGCGTAAGCACATCACAGTTCAATGAAACCAACATTTCCTTTTCAAATCCTCTGTGATAGGTACAGGGCACATACCTGGTGGCCAAAACCGGCAAATAGTTCTGCCCAACAGCATTAGTCTAGGTTTTGACTTTCCACCAGTTCTTTCAAGCTCAGCTATGAATTGCTTATACTATTACAGTTTTTCAAAAGGAAAGAAATTTGTAACTAGAAATAACAATAAAACAAGATTAAATTCTGCCTATTTTATCACAGACATTTCCTGTTTGTTAAGAAAAGGAATTGTTGCAATTGCTGTTTTTTCTCCCAATAACTGGAGAAGAATGAAAACAGAACTTTGTACTTAAATCCCTAGCAAGTACAGGCATAATCAGACAAAAGGTTAACACAGTGCTCTTGAGAGAAATTCAGTGTGGCCCACAAAAACAAGTTCTAACACACAAAACACGAAACAAAAGGAGAAAATAAGACAACCGTAGCCTCAGTCCGGATATTTGTCCAAACCTGCAACAGTTACTGTCATGGGATTTTCAAGAACTGCACAGGTACACATGGTCAGATTGGCTCAACAAGACTGGGCAGCTCAATACCTAAAATAATGCAAAATATCATACCTAGGAAATGCCTGTTCAAACTCAGTATCTGACATTTTAAAAACTGACTTAAATGTCACAGTGCAGTTTAGCTCTCTCTCTTGGACATTAATGTTGTCCCTGATTTGGAGCACTGTAACAGTGGTATTACACTACAGCAATTCAATTTCAGATTACACATTAGCTTGTATTTAGGTCATGTAAATTGTTTCCACCTTCTACCCAGGAAGATTAAATAAAGGTGAAGTCCTTGGGTTGCTCACAGGCTTTTGTTATCTAACTACATTGTTAGATGTGGAACACCTACCTATGGAATAGCAGAGATCATGGTATCTTCCAGTGGGTGTTTCAGATCCATCAGTAATACAGAGTCAGAGGATACGTAGGATAATCCACCTTGGATTATGGACATCCACAAGGAGGATGTCCACCTCCTTGGTATTTACTGTGATAAAAGTTTGCTGCCTCCCTGTGATGCAGTTAATTTATCTTCCTTAGTCTAGTGGCCTTAGAAATCACAGGACAGAGCAGCTGTACTGGAGTCATCACCCAGCCAAAGAATCAACACTCATTCTTGTGATATACACTCAGCTATTTGCCCAGGGATGTTGTACCTCTGGGGATTGGGTGGTTTTCTTCTTCTCTTCTATGCAGGTTACACAGCAGTTAAGCCACCACTACAGAACCACCTTTTTACTCCCAATTCAAGTATAGATCAGCCACCTTCAGAAGCACTACCTCATTTTCCAGTTTAAGCCACATCTTGGGGCAAAAATTCTCAAGGGCCAGGACATTCAAAGCTCCTTACAGAATACTTTCAAGTTGAATGAATTCAAATGGCTTTACCAAACTTGCAAGTTAGTCATCTGAGCAGAAAACACAACTCACACCTCTTACCTGTCCACCGTCTACACTCCCACATTTCTTTAACACCTTTGGTGCTCACAAATAACCCAGTTTTAATCAAGGCATCTGCCTAGAGGCTTTCAAGTATCTTTTGTTACAAAAAATTAAGTCACAAGTAACCAGTTTATCAAAAAGAACAGTTGTTCTATATTTACACTAGCGGACACAGCTGTAACCCTAACTTCAGGAAAATTTATTGCCTTGGAGATCTGATGACATTGTTGCATGAAAAACTAACTGTATGCAGCAACACAGAAAGTACTGTTCACTGAAGGATAAAATCTGCTCACTAAAATCTGGAATCTAAAATGTGTATAAATACATCACACCGCTCATGCGCCAAGATAAATGCCTTGAGCCTTATAATGCCACTGAGAGCGAGCTCCAACAGCAGCTCTATGTTCCCAGCACACTGCACTGTACTGACACAAGCCTTGCACAGGATGTTCCAATTTCACTTTTTAAAAAAACTTCAGGGGCAGCCTACACTGGCTTTATGAATATTTACAAACCACACTCAAAAAGCTTTCAAGTTTTCTTCCCGAGAGACACGGAAGCCTGCTAAACAGTTCAGCTGCACCTCCAGGTTTCAAATGCCATGGCATATCACTATCTACAGAAGATTTGTCAGACAGAAACCTTAAACTCCACAGAGCATCCTCTCACCTTGCAGAATTGCTCCCATAAGTAAGGCACACCAGACAGAGACGATTCCCACATGCTTAATCTTTATTGTGCGAATATTGTTCAGAGCATTTATTACCCTTTGTAGACACACATTAAAAAAAAAAAAAACAATACACTAACAGTGGCTAGATTGGTGGACAACATATTAAATCTGTACGGTGGTAACTTGTACGCATGCAGTTAGCTCTTGTGGTGCAAAAATCCTAGCCAGGAGGCCAGCCCAATTGACGGCCACCCAGAACATGGAGATGTACGTGATAGACAGACTGCCCACCCTCAGGCCCTTCATTCACAACCATCCGGTATCCATTGGTCAGGCCCAGGTCAGCAGCACACTTCTTGCCAACAATCATTAAATGCCCAAGAAGCTGGAAGAGAAAGAAAGAAGAAGAAAAAAAAAAAAACAACCAGAAAACACACAAAAAGGGGAAAGGGCAGGGAGGGAAGGAATAAGAGCAGAGAATCAATAATTCTCAGAAATTCAGTCACTGCTCTTCAAATTGTTGTCTGACTGCAACTGACATTTTCCAAGGAAAACTATAAAGACTGACTATGCAAAATATAAGGGGAAAATAGAGCTACAGATTTTTTTCAAGCCAGGCTGTAACAGACTACAGAAGTGTCACAGAAGACAATTTATGAATAAAGTCCCCATTACTGCTTCAGACAACATTTATAATTCTGGTGGAAAAGAAACTTTATCTTACCATGTAAAGCTTTGCAAAATCTTTAAGCTTGATGTTTATAGTTACAAATCAAATATTCAGCACCTCTCAGCTAACCTTCCTTTTCTTCACCTCTGACCCGCTAAAAACCCCAAAGTACTACTGCCTGTAAACCATGAAAACAGACATCAAGAATATAACATAATAAATACGAATTCATTTTGCATGGCAAATACACACATAGAAGTCTTTTTTCTTTCTATGACTAATTTTACTGGAAAACTTTAACTCCATTATAATTCTAAGTTAGAGAACAAGGATTATAGTATCAGAAAACTACTCTGTCTCTTTGATATGTCAAGCGGATAAAGGGGAGAGCCGACTACACTGTCAAGTAATTAGAGGCTTAGTGTACAGAAAGCTTCTAGAATACTTACAGATTCATCAGAATCTTCTGCTTCAGACAACCTGACAATTGGCTTCTTAGGAATCACTAGGAAATGTGTTGGAGCTTGAGGTGAAATATCATGGAATGCGAGGCACTGGAGAAACAGCAAACAGTTAAAATATAATTTGCCTCACAGAAAGGTAAGAGTTTCACTAAACCAACACGCCCTGCTAAATGCATACATATGCAGGTTATCAGATAACCCAAACATAAGCAGAGATGTTGATTTTTCTTGACTGATTTATTATTCTACATAGTCTAATTTCCAAACACAAAACACTACTTACCAAGACATGCTGGCATGGGAACAAAAAACTGCTATTCCATTTAAAAGCTATGGTCTTCTCAGGAAAGTTAAATGCAATCAGGTACATGATTTAATATATCAACATATGCACAACATCTAATAGAGCCGCTGGCATGCCTATAAAAAGTACATTTACGCTTACTTCAGTTTTTTATTAATGCCATGTTTAATAAAATAAATGGCAAACAGTTGTTAATCATCTTCCAGTTATGTCTGAATATTGCCTTGGCCAAAAGATAGCAAGGCAATTCCAAAGACCCTGAAGTTATGTGATTTCAGGCCATATTACACTTCTGTTCTCAACAGCACCAGGTATTTCAGAAAAAGATTATTTCAGAATAATGCATTAAGACTGGCTCTATTTCAGACATTCCCACATTCAGGCAAAGGCATCACTTTTGAAATATGAACCACTATCAGTAGTGAGTAGCTGACTCTCAACTAGAGTTAAGCAAATACCAAAACTGCTACCAATCTGAAACTGAAAGCAGTACCTAACAGTATCAAATAAATCTCAAATTAGGAACTGCCAACAGGTAAGAGAAATAAAAGAGAAAGCAAAGAAAGATAAAAGGAAGCTATGACTGTACAAATGGCCAGCCACAGAACTGGGACTTGGTACTGCAACCAGGACAATCTGCAGAGACCCAGTATGTGCTCTGCCATCATCTGTCAAAGGACAACTCTGACTTACCCTTCACATATAACATTGGTTATGTCACAGAAAGTTCACACTTAAAAACACAGAAATTCTTCAAAATATTTATTTCCTGGAATGTTTTATTGCTATTTAAGAAGATAATACCCAGTTTTGAATCCCTGATGAACCGCTCATGTCTCCCAAACAGAGAAGGACAGTAAGCAAATAATCAATGAACAAAACTAATCTGCACCCAATTAAACAAATCTTGCTTTGAGTTGATCATTTTATAAGCAGTTTTTCTATTATAGGTGGCCCAGGCAGAGGCAGAATGCAAATGGTCAAACTGTGTCAAAGAATTTAAAGAGCAGAAGACCGGCAGTAAATAATTTTCTTTGGGACAAAAAGCAGAAGTAGTATTGAGCAAAAAGCACAATCACAGGAGGTTCATATGCAGGAAGTGCAATCACAGGAAGTGCATGGTAAAGCAATCTACACTTCAGCAAGTTTAGATTCGACTGGAACCACAGTGATAAGGCATAATTTCACTGAGACTTTATACTTTTTAGTATGTCCTTTTCTCTGCAAGTCAATTAATGATTGAAAGTCTTCTTTACCCTTCTCCTTGTAACATTTCCAGTCATATCCCAAAAGAGACCTTGATGGATTCAACACAATTAATTAAAAGATCACTCAGTAGTCAACTAAACTCTTAAAAGAAATTATACCTTTCTGTGCAGTTTAAGGTAAAAATCGACCAAGACAGTGAAGGTAATTACTCCTTCAGAAAATATTCTGGACTAATGGCTGTCAAGAGTGGGTTATATGCTTTAAGGCATATAAGTGCTCTGGTTACTCTGCAGTAGCCACTGCAGCAGAAGAAAAACCTCACGCAGCTTTGACCCGGGTAAAGAAAGAATGCACACCCTCACATAAGCACAGAGCACTAACACAAGCCTGATCTTCAGAAGGCAGTGAAGACTTTCAATATTCTAGAGAGAAGAGGGCAACTGCAACGTTTCTGTATCAAGTCTCTCAAGCTATTCGGAACTTTTAAGCGTATAGATCTGACACCGTTAGCGAGTCTGCATTCCACACTGAAAACAACACCTCATTTCAAAGGCAAAAGCCGCTGTTAATGATGGTTCCTGTATTTCAATTTGAAGGGGGAGGGAAAGGGGGGGTAAAGCGGGCAGGGGAGCTTATACTGAATACTAGTTAGTTTAAGGCTTGGAGATAATCGTTGCATTAATTATTTCATTTAGCCTCTAACACACTGTGATGCACAAGCATCGCTGAATACTGTCAGTCCCACCTCACCGCTGAAACTGGTGCCTTTTGCTGCCTGCAGCATGACCAGTGCTATTTAATAAGAGCTTGAAAAGCTACAATTCTCTTTAAATTTTCCCTTTCACAATCCCTCCCGCAGGTTCGCAGCCAAGGTCTGGCGGGCGAAGCTGCATAACCTCTGTGAGGCTATGAGGCACAAGTAAAAGCACCCAGTTACGGCGCGCTGTGCGGAGACTGCCTGCGGGAGGTTAAGGTTTCGCAGCTACTGTCCCACACCAGCTGTGAGAACCCTCGACCCCTGGCTGGGAGCCCGCCGGAGCTGCAGGGGCGGTGCAGGAGTGCCCGGCCCGCCCCGCCGCGCTCCCGAGCGCCTCCACAGCACCGCCGGGCCTCTGGGAGCGTGGGGGTGCCGAGGGAGGTTGGAGGGACGGCCGCGCACCTGCTCGTCCTCGTAGATGATGTTGGCGGGGATCTCCTTGCGGATGATCTTCCCGAAGATG
>VXAY01004362.1:152185-169662 GCA_013399855.1 Oxyruncus cristatus | reverse complement strand
CCGGGCCGCGCCGCCTGCGCTTTGCTGATCTCGTCCGCCATGGCGGCCGCTCGCGCGCGGCTCCCGCCAGCCCTCACCGCGCCAGCCCCCGCCCCCGCGGCCACGCCCCCGACGCGCTCATTGGGCCGGCGGAGCACCGCCCACCACACTCGCCCCGCCGATTGGTCACTTCCCCTGTCCTTCTTCCCACCCGTCACCGCTGACCCGCGCGGCGCGCAGGGATGCGCGGGCGCGGTTGTGGGCGGCTCGCGCGTAGAGGGATCTGCGCCGTGAAGGAGAGGAGCTCTGTGTGGTTTGTACGCTCCCAGGAGAGGCTGTCGCAGCCAGAAATACTCTTACCAAATCCAAACCGAGTGTCCGTTTGACTTTTTGGGACTTCCCCTTGCAGAGTGGTCAGGGCAGGGCTGCCGCTAGGCTTTTCCGTAAGAGTCGGCAGGTGTCGGGTGCTGCTGGGGTGGCTCCTGCAGAGGAGCAGTTTAATGTGCCAGCCCTTCTGCTCATGAGTGATTTCTTAACCATGAAACAGGCTAATCAGTATGACCAATAAGTTACAGTGGACAACACAATGTTACACAGCTATACACCTAATCGTAAATGCTGTTTTTTATAGACATGGCAGCAGTCATGAAACAGGAGAAATGAAAGAGCAGTGGAAAAAAAAGAGTAACAAAAAAGTTTCCTTTTCATGTGATTTAAACAAGACCGAGTTCACGGCGCTGCTACATGGCTTCAAATTGCAAGATTGCAGGTTTAAATTAGGTATTAGGAAGAAATTCTTTATTGTGAGAGTGGTGAGGCGTCAGAACAGGTTACCCAGAGAACCTGTGGATGCCCCATCCCTGCAAGTGTTCAAGGCCAGGTTAGAGAGGGCTCTGAGCAACCTGATTTAGTGAAAAGTGTCCCTCCCCATGGCAGGGGTGGTTTGGAACTAGATGATCTTTAAGATCTCTTCCGATCCAGACCGTTCCATGGTTCTGTGATATTCTGAACTTCACAGATAAAATAGACTGATTTACCTCAAGCTTTGTCTAAGAAGGTTTTAATATAGACATTTATATATAGTTGCATCTTGACACAGATCTCACAGGAAAGCATTCTGGAGGGAGGCAGGGGATAAATACTGCTAAGTGTTTTAAACCTAATATGGTTCCACATTTGATTACCTGAACTTGTTACAAAAAGAGCACAATTTGTCGTATATTTCTGATAATAACTCTAAAATAGTTTATCTTGAGATACCCTAAACAAAACTCTGATAAAGCACGTTAAACACTGGGATGATACTCTGTTCCTCAGTTGGTAGTTCTGGATTAGGATATTTTGACATGTGTATGTCCTACACGTGGTATTGGAGCTTTATGACAACTAAAATAAGGATGGAATTGGTGCTTCCGGGACAAATTGCTTTGATTTATATTGTTGCCTAACCATGGTTATTCAGTAAATATATGATTAATTTTTTTCCTTTATTTTATCAGGAATTAAACATGTATTGTGAAAGAATAGAAGATCTGATATTACTAGCTAGACAGATTAAAGAGTTTAACATAGAAATACTTGTTCAGGATCCATTTGCACATGATAGTGTACTTTAAGTAGTTCCATGGGCTGCGGTGGAATCAGTCTAGAAAGCACATTTCTGTGCTAAGAGAAGACATAGACAATTCTAGAAATTTGTTTGAAAAAGCAAAAAGCATTTATTTCATATAGTTGACTTCAACATATATTTTTACCTCATCATGTAAAATGGCAAATTTTATACTATTTTGAATAAAACAAGTTCCTTTCAAAGAGTTTACTTCATTCATTCACAATAATTATTCCTGAAAATAAATCTATGAATAAACATCACTTCTCCTGATAACAGAATGAGTTTCTTTATGGGGCACATAGTCCAAGATAAGTATTTAATAAATGCTTATGATTAAGTATTAATAATTATTAAATATATGAAAATTAGTGAGTTATAGTTTCATGTTCCCCTTCTTCAATTATCTTTCAACGTAATTGCAATTAAACCATTAAATAGACTATGTATTGAAGCTAGAGATCTAGTTAGCAGTAAAGCTGATTACACAGAAAATCTCTGTGCCGCCTTTAGCTAATGCTGGGTGATGTGTTATTGAAGCATAACCTTGTTTGTTTTTCTGGAGAATGGCAATTGAGTTTTATACAAGTACTGGACATGGCCACGGTATGACTTGGACAAAGCTGGGTTGGTCCCTCAGGATGTGGGTAAGGCAAGGTTGTGGGGAGCTTGATGTGAGCAGCCGAGAAACTGACCTGACTAGAAATGGTAAATGACTGAACAAAAGAAAATGCCTGTTGGAAAACACCAGCAGAGAAAAAAGCCTCCCAGCTTGGGAGCTGTGATCCTGGGAACCAAAAGTGTCATTGGAAAGCACAGCTCACCCCTTCTGAGTACAGCTGGGTACCTAGAAACTGAAGACATCCTGAGATACCACTGATAAGTGCAGAAACAAGGAGCTGAAGCCACACTTTCCTTCTGTAAAGATGAAAAAAGTAGTCTGGGAAAGGAGAAGGCACCCCAAGTAAGTAAGGATTCTGAACTGGCTGTCCTAACTGCAAGAGTGAGGAAACAGTCTGGCAAAATAAAAACTGATTTGAAGCAACAGCAAACATCACCATTTATTGGCTGTCCCACGTGTCACGCACAAAGTGATCACCTGTTTGAAACAATTAGATTTCTGTTCAGAAGAACAGGGGCAAAGCACACTGGTCTTCGTGCCACGCGTGGCCAGGGGCTGTGCTCTGTGGACCCTGGGCAGACAGAGCTGGGCAGGGAGCAGCCCCTTGTCTGCACCACGGCTCCCCTCAGATGGTGGGGCCACAGGGCAGCCCTGCCAGCTCGGGTGGACCGAGAGCCTGTGGGCAGCGCTGCCTCCTCGCTGTGCACGCCTTTCACCTCCTCCCGCAGGCTGTGGGAGCCTCCTGCCAAGCCTCACCATACCGAGGACTGGCACTGTTTGTGGGGCTAAGGTGGCCAGTGGTGTCCTGGGGCGCATCAGGAAGGGCACTGCCAGCGGGCCAAGGGAGGTGACCCTGCCCTTCTACTCAGTCCATGTGGGGCCACATCTGGAGTGCTGTGTCCAGTTCTGGGCTCCTCAGGACAAGAGGGACATGGAGCTCCTGGGGCGGGTCCGGCGGAGGGCAATGAAGAAGGCTGGGGGACTGGGGCATCTCTCCTACGAGGAAAGGCTGAGGCAGTTGGGCCTGTTCAGCCTTGGGAAGAGACAACTGAGAGGGGACCTCATCACTGTGTATGAACACCTAAAGCTGGGGTGCCAAGAGGATGGAGCCAGGCTCTTCTTGGTGGTGCCAAGGAACAGGGCAAGCGGCAAAGGGCAGAAACTGATGCACGGGGAGTTCCACCTGAAGATGAGCGAGAACATCTTTACTGCGCGTGTGACCGAGCACTGGAACAGACGGCCCACAGAGGGTATGCAGTCCCCCTCACCGGAGACATCCAAGAACCGCACGGGCGGCGGCACCGGCAGCAGCCGGCGCGGCACGTCCGGGACCGTCCCTCAGCGACCGTCCCTCCGCGCCCGCCCCTCCGGCCTCACTCCTCCCGCATCGTCCCTTCCCCTTCCGGATCGTCCCTCCCGGCTCGTCACTTCCCCGCTCCCTTCGCGGGCCGGGTGCGGCCCGTCCTGCCGGGCGGCGGCCGCCATGGGGAGCCGCGGGCAGGCGAGTCACACACGCGTTATGTACTCACGGGAGTGCTCCGGGCGGGTTGGAGCTTTGTAGCGTTTATAGGAGCCAAAAAAGATAAGTCTTTCAGGACAAGGAGGACGCACAGCTAGGTAAAGGAAGGGAGGGGTTTTCACGCAAGGGCCGTTGTGGGAAATGGAAGCGAGGCAGGATAAGCGGAGGTTAAAATGCATGGAAAGCACGACTCGTGAGGGTAAGGTGAAGAAAAGCAAAGAGTGAAGAATTATTTAAACTTTCGGTATTTGCGGTGTAGAGTACTGTCAGACTACAGAACACCTTTTTCAGCAGTGTTCCGAAGCCTGGTTTGGGAGCGCTGATGCGCCGAGGTGTCTGGGGAGTTGAGTGTTTAAATGAAGGAGTGGTGAGGCCAGAGGAGTCTGCATTAATGTATCTTGATCAAGGTCGTGTAGTGCAACTGCTCTGTGGCTGGGGTGGTGGAAACTGCCCGGGAGGGGTTTGTAGAAACAGAGAAGGAATATGCTGAGGTGGAAGGGACCCACAAGGATCGAGTCCAACCCTCAGCCCTGCACAGGAGCCTCCCCGAGAGTCACACCATGTGCTTGAGGGGGTATCGTCCAAACGCTTCTTGAGCTCTGTCAGCCTTGGTGCTGTGCCCACTGCCCTGGGGAGCCTGTTCAGTGCCCAACCACCCTCTGGGTGAACAACCTTCTTCTAATATCCAACCTAAACCTGCCCTGACACCCCATTCCCTGGGGTCCTGTGGCTGGTCACCACACAGATCAGTGCCTGCTCCTCCTCTTCCCCTTGTGAGGAAGCTGTAAACGACTATGAGGGTGGGAAGCTGCTTGAAAATTGCTCATCAGAGAGGTCAAAATAACCATAGAAGGCTTTACCATACATGTCTTTAACACAAAACCACTGGTTATTTATATTCAGTATTTACAAAGGTGGTGAAAATATTATGGGCTAGAAATATTTCAGAATGTCCTGAAGTAATTTAGTCAAATCTGTTTAAATACATCTACAAAGCAAAAAAATTTATTTGCTGCATTCTAATTCTGTGAGTTTACTTTCCATGGATTAACCCATCTAGGGAATGTTGCTATTAAAGGCAACATGGTTCTGTTCAGCTGCTAATTATTAAGCACCCAGAGGCTGAAAAGGCGTTAGCAGGCTCCCTGTTCTTTTTTATATGTCTCTGCTCAGATTGATCTAACTGGTTGTGAAGTCTCATACTAATTCTTGGGAAAGTGACAAAAGATTTTTTACTTGAACATTCATGAGACTCTTGCGCAATTGAGAATGCACTACTTTGCCCTCTTTCCAGAAAGATCTTTTATACAGTTGCATATACTTGTTAGCGTGCTGAATCACATGTTACAGTAAGTTATGATGTGGTCCAGTCTACACGGCAAGGTGAGATTTCAAGTTGTTCCTTGATAGCACTAAAGCTTAGTATGTTAAAGAATCAGCACTGAGCTGGAAAGTTGCGTGTACTTACTGGTTTATGTCTTCTTCCTCTTCCTAAAAACTGTCTTTCTGTGTGTGCACACTTCTGGATGAATTATCTCAAGGTGTGACCAAGTGACCAGCTGAGCGGAGGAGGAGAACTTAGCCTAAAAATCTAAAGATGTGTTGGCATCAGTTGAAAACAGTAGCTTCCAGAGAAGATTACCATTTCTGTCATTGGCAGACCTAAAGCAGAGACAACACTTTTGTCAGGGTCCTGCCAAGGTTGTTTTTATTTGCCTTTTACTTTTCGGGGACAGTCTTGTTTGCATCTCCAGCTCAGATACAGAACATGCTGGTAGAGAAAGTGGACATTTCACAGTTACAGCCCTGCGTTTCCTCCATGCCCTTCTAAGAAATTTTTGAAATACTGATTGTGAGAAAACAATTTAATATTATTATGAAGTACCTGGAAATTGTGCCTTCTAGAGATGCCAAAACATGCTAGGAAGTACTAGAAAGAGCCTCAGAAGGTATCTTGTTATCAAGATCAGGTGTTTTTTTGGTGCTTGTCAGGGATTCTTTTCAGTCTCTGACAAACACCAAAAAAGTCTCATAAGGCCTTGAGGATTTCTGTAATTCCTTGTAGTCTGTATGAGTGAACAGCCAAACCCACATGCCTGTGGGCTGTGGTTCACAGGGGTTTTGCTTTTCGTACCTATTGAGGTGTGTCTTCTCCACCTTTTAAGTCCTAATTTTTTGAGTGTTTGCCTTTACTGAAGTTTTTGTTTGCTAACCTGGCAGGGTTTTTTTTAAGGGAATTTAAGGGAAGGATTTTGCTTTGCGTTGGTTTTGCCGCACCACCTGTAGAAGGTTATGCCCAGGTATCTCACAGAGTCATGGAAAATAATTGTTGAAGTAGTTAATACACACTTTTAGATCCTTTTGAAATTCACTTTTCTCAAATTGGTTTGTAAGTGTAATAATACTTTAGCCATCTCTATTTCTGCCTTTTTCAATGATTGGAGAATATCCACTGATGTACCCTTGATAGTACCTTCAAGTAACTTGACATTTAGTGTTATTCCAATTCTGCTGGGTTTATTTGACATCGGCACAATAAATATGTTTTTGTCCATGTATTTTCAGGATTATATACCCATCATACCAAATAATTACTTAGGAATGCAATGCTAGCATCTTAGATTAATTTGACATGTCTAGAACTTGAAATGTCTGGGATTTTGATTTCGTCACACCTAGTTTGGCTGAAAGTTTTTTTTATCAGGAATTGAAGTGAAATATCTTAGATATTGATTTGATTCTGTTGAATTCTCTATTAAATGGAAAGAACATGAAATTTCAACCAAAACATTTTTAGTTGTAATGTTAATTTTACCCAGGAATCCTTTTAGCCAATAAGTTAATTCTGTTGTTGTTGTGTTGGCAGGTTTTGAAGCTTTTTAAATTGTTACACCGAACACGGCAAGAAGTTTTTAAAAATGATACCAGAGCCCTTGAAGGTGAGATACTTGTTTGCTGTGTGCTTACCCATATTTTTGTGGACCTCTCTTCTCCAAATACACTGAGAATTCATAACATAATTTTTCTTTACATTATTCCCTTTTCGTATTTTTAAGTAATCATTGGGAGAACTTGTAATAAGTAACCAGAGATCCTTTAATTTGGAAAAAAAAATGGTTATTAGATTGAAGCACTCAAGCCATATTTTGTAAGGGAAACATCTTTTTTTTTTTGAACCCTACTAATCTTCCTGGGTGTTGGGGTTTTTTTTTTTTTCTTTTTCTTGTATTTTTAAACTTCCTTTCTTCAGTCCAGCCAAAGCATGTTTAACTGTACTAAACATTTGAATTAGTTGTCTGTATATGGTTTCTCCTCGAGGGATAAGTGCTGGTTTTTTAGTAAACAAGCTTCTGTATGTAGTTCAGACTGCTAGATAGGGAGTCCTATTTTATTATTATACCAGTTGACTTAAAATATGACATCACATGAATTGCAAGGAAATCTTACATCGCAATACTTCAAGCAGAGTGTCCCAGGAAGGTGAAATAAAGGACTTAAGATTCTGAGCTTTGAGGCAGTGAAAAGCACAGGATACAGTTTTCGTTCACTCTTTGGGTTTTTTTGTTTACTTTATTTAGCTGCAAGACAAAAGATTAATGAAGAATTCAGAAATAACAAAGACGAGACATCTGAGGAGAAGATAAATGAGGTACTTTTTTTTTTTTTTTTTTCCACTTTGCAGAAGAATACATAAAAATGACCTTTTTACTGAAAGGATCTTTAAATCAGTGGAGGTACATTGAGACATCATGAAATCCAGCTTAGTTTGAAAAAGCTGCTACATGGATCTCTGTTTATAAAGGTATAGATACCTCCAGTGGTATTAATGAGGATTTTTGCACATACAAACATAAGTAAGTAGAAAGTGTCTTCTGACAGTTCAATATGGTTATTTTGAAGTTTAGAATAAAATTATGGAGAAAATGTTTACAATTGCTATTTTCATGTAAATATTTTATACTTTGCTGATAATATCTTCCTGAGCTGTGGTCAGTTGAGTTTGCCTGGTTGTTGTGTACACAAGCACAGAAGGATACAGAGAAGTTAAATAATCTGCTCAGTTACAGGCAGGTCACAGATGAGTCAGCATCTTTTGTGAGAGGCAAAAACCAGCCAAATTATAATGCCTGATTGTATTATAGACATACTAATTATGCTACAGGGATTTTTTACTTCTTCTTTCCCCATGGTGCATTAAAGGTAGAAAATTCTGTTAGCTCACTGTTAGTTACCTTTGCTCAGTTGCCACATCTACACTTTTTACTGAGTCATTTTCCTAAAACTTACTGAGGCCTGATGTGAAACTTCTGTATTTTAGATAATTTTAATTCTTAACATCTATACAGAGTGAATAACTTAGTCCTTGTCATTCAGCCTTTTAACAGGCTGTGTTTACATTGTTGCTGGGTGCTGTTTGGACTAAAGTGCCTCCATTCATCCCTTGCAGAAACAAATGTAAACCTTTTCCTCATACCAGCTGCTGGGCAGTAACATAAATAGTTCTGACCATTTAGTTAGGACTTTCTGCATTTCTGCTTGTTGTCAGCCTCCAGTTGTAACATAACACCCTGTGTTTGTGTTCCTAGTATCTGATCAGCTCAGCTATGTGGTTTGTGGTTTGTTTTTTTTTTTCAGTAGATGTTCAGGAAAAATACTTGCTGTAATTTTTAAATCTGTGTTTGTTAGGATTGGCAACCTACATGTAAAATACACGTGTAACTTTTTAATGTGGATTAGTTGATACTTGATTAAATGTGCCAGTGAAAGAAATGCTAGACTTTCATCCCAACTGCACACTCCTAGAACATCACAGAAGCTGTCAGATTTATTATATATACATACATATATATATATTTTATATACACACTGAATAGACTGGGTTGCAGAAGGACTGAATCAAATGATGTACAGGACTTGGGAGAGTTTGGGCCCTTGCTTGCATAAACACGGTGCTGTTAGCATTCTGCTCTGGACAGCAGCTAAAAAATTCAATATTGTTGAACCAAATGTGCATTACTTTGCTGGAATAGAAAGCTGCATTACTTGTATCTCTGCATACTTGTACGTATCAAGTATGCACTGATCGTAAGGAGATCCAAGTAACTGTGCAGTGTGGGAATGTGAGATGTGGCAGCTGAATCCAGTGCAGTGGTTTTAGTTCAGATCCAGACTGCACTTCTGAAGTTACCTTGGATATCTCCACTTCCTGTTGTGTGTCTTGCTTTGTAAAGCAATGCCAGAGCAAGTGGCAGAACTCCTTTGAGATCAGTCTGAAAGGGAAGCTGTGCTTCAGGAGCATGCAGCCTGGCTGCTAATGGCCTTTCAGTAGGGAGAACTGAAGGATACCTGCTCCAAACCCTTCAAAGGGAAAGGCATGAGGAGAAATGCCGTGTAGATGTCAAGTCTTGAGCTCTAACCTTTGCAGAGATCCTCTTCTATTCACACTACTTTCTAGTGTAAGCATGTCTCTTAGAGTGTCTCACTTGTGCAATTTCATTTATTTCTGTCACAAGTATGCAAAAAAGCATTGGGCTTCTCTTAATGGCACAGCACAACAACTAGCAAGGGCACTTCAGCTTATCATCTTAATGAGGGAAGGAATTCCAGGCCTTTTGCCAAATACTAATGCCTCTGCTAATCTTAGGTAGTGCCTTGTTCTTATGCTGCTGTTCTGTGAAACCTCAGTATTCTTAATTCTTGTCGTGTTTTGCCCTTGTTTTTTTCTCCTTATTTCTTGAGCAGTAGTGTTAAAAGACTGAGGTTGCTCTTTCACTGGGGCAAATATTATTCAGGTGTTCAAAATGTCTTTGATCATTGGAAGCTAGTTAATTGTTTCTGTAGTTGCATTTTACCGTATTTTTTTGCAGTTTTATTTTATGTTCTGCTCTATGTTACTGAGCTGAAGTTTCCTTCTCTCATCTGTATATAAGAGTAGTTTATATATCAATCTGTAATTTATTCCAGGATCCCCAAGGCAAAAGCTACATATAGATAGCTAACTGAATAATATAACTGACTGGCTTTATTATTTGCATCGTTTTCTGGTATGGAAAATATCTTCAGGAATAATCACATATAATTTAAGTTACTCTGTTGTGTTTTCTGTGCCTTTTTGTTCCTTCTGCTAGCTTCTGAAAATAGCTTCAGATGTTGAAGTGATTCTTAGAACTTCTGTTATTCAGGCAGTTCATACAGATTCTGACAAAATAGGTAAGTCTGCATGCTAAAATCGTGTTTAAAAATGTAATAGTTGTGTAAATAAATACAGAATGTGAAAATAATAAAGGGATAGTGAGACAAATAGTCTGTCTGTTATTCTTTGCCCAAACACTTAATGTAAGCTGTTGATCAGTTGCCACCACCTAGGGCGGATGGAGGTTTCAAAGGTACAAACTTTCTTACACAAATACTTTGAAATGCGGAGGCTGGTAGAAAAGAGGTGGTTGACTACTTTTAGTGCCCTTAATGAGAGGAAGAAGTTATGACTTTAACTAGCTACAACTCCTAGGAGGGACAGCAGTTAGGTAGCAAGTCAGCATGCAAGTACAGGCTAGTCAGTGTACGTGTAAATGTGTAGCCACAGTATCTGTATGTAGGTGCTTGCCCTACCAAGTAGGTAGAAGCTGCCTGAGGAGAATTAGCAAGTGCAGTATGTAGACTGTTCATAGAATAGCTTTATGTAGACTGTTCATAGAATGGCTTTTTGAGGATTAAGTGTTCTTTCCCAAAACCTTTTTCCAACAGTTTCAGGTTCAGATTATGCTGTGGAAGATTTGTGACGCAATGATGGCCTTGATGCAAATTCTGTCTGATTCTGAAATTTTGATTCCTAGTTTAGAAGTTCTTTTATTTTACCATCAAACTCTAGAGAAAGCATACAACTGTGTGGTAGAGAATAGGGAAAATCTTCACCTGTATACATTGTTTTCTTTCACTTCTGTTAAGTGTTGTCTGTAAAGTTTTGTAATAGTTGTGAGGTTTAGGTTTGGTAGACCATTTAACTTTAAAACGGCAATTATGATAAGGCCAAAGATATGTCTAGACCAGTGTCAAATCTTCCACTGAAGAAAAAAAAGCTGAAGACTTGTCTTAGTGAGAACAAAAAAACCCGTGGGGGAGCATCTTCCCTAGTACAATTAAATTAGTGTGCTGTCACAGAAGCAGTTCACAGGGCGCTGTTATTCTCAAAAAAGAATTTGAGACACAGTGGTGTACAGTCATGTTGAGATTCATTAGTAAATCTTTGAGAAAAAAGTAGGCTGAGGTTTTCTTACTAAAGAGAAGGCAATTTCAATTAGGAGCTTGCTAGTTGTAGACAATTTTTCTGGTTCTTCTTAATGTTTCAGTTACATTACTCAGTAATAGACAAATGTCTCAGTCTTTTCATTTTGGTTTAATTTCTGATTAAGCTGAGACAAGTAGGGCTGACATTTTAGTGATATATCACACATGCAGTATGTTCTGATTTTGATTTGGTGTGTTGGCAACGTATGTTCAAAACTTAGCTTTGAAAAGGAAGGTTAGAAATTCTTCTTTCAATTTTTATTAGTTTGTACTTTTGTTTTTCAATACTTCATATCCAGTTCTGTGTTTTTTTAGTATTTGTTCTATATGTGTAGATCAACATGTTCTGTCATACCTGTACTCCCATTTATTTTATCTAAGAGAAATGTGGTTGAAATTTTACTTAAAGCTCTTAGAAACTTATTAAAAGCATCAGTATCAGTACTTAGATGCAAAAAGAGCACACCCTCAAGAAAATCAGTTTTCTCATTAGGTAAGGGATATCAGTGCACTTTGGACAGGATGTTACTCATTGCACACACAAACACACAGGATTTCAGGTTTACTGCGTTTCTTGCAACCTCCTGGCATAGTCAAAGTACAGTGTTATGATTTCAGGTGTTTGTGGTTTCGTTTTTGCTGCTGGAGCAAATCTGACGTGACACAGCTCCTTCACGAAGAAAAGACAAGCTGATCCTGAATAGTTAGACAGCAAGAACTAAGGTGTCAGGGAGGGGTTAAAATGGTGTATAATTAGGCAAACCCCAAGGCAGTGCACTTCTGTGACAATATAGTCAGGTCTGTGACAGTCTAATGGCAATAACTTTCACTAGATACTTTCCTTTGCTCTTGGCCTTTAAAACAGGTGTGACAGGATAAATAGTACAGATCAGGTTCCAGGACTTGGGGCAGAGGGCTAGGTCAAATTCAGTCTTAATTTTTGAAATTGTTGAAGTAAACATGACTCAGGCTTGATAAAATTGCCATTCACTTTCCTGCTAAGAGTTACTGCAAGGCTTTGCCATTTTTTTGTGGCTTCTTAGTGCTGTTAAAGTTTTCAGTGCTCTTTAAGGGAAAAATGGGAAGGCATTATTGTGACCAAGTGAAGGTGAAAATCTTAGCAAAACTTTCTCTTAGGTTGAAGTCATGATGCTGCTTGTACTCTTACTAGAAGTTCAGATCCTCATTCAGATCCTCACCACGAACCCGAAGTTCAGGTCCTTGTGATCCTCACGAGATCCTGATTTTTTTGTTTGTAAATGTAAAAACAACTTTGAAATAGTATTTTCTGTAAGGTTATGGTCTTACTGTTTTTTTTTTTCTATTACAGTGCTCATACCCAGGAAAGATCTTCTACAAGACAACACTCCTTACTTAGATGAACCAACAAAAAAGCAAGAATCCTGAGGAAAATATGCCTCTCTCACCGGAAAGTTAATATCTTGTAATGACATCTCTGAAAACCAACCAATCCCTATTTTGAAGCTAAATTTTAAAAACAGTTAAATATTGTTACCAGGAAACAGAGACTGAAGTCAACCCACTGTTTTTATTGAGTGCTGTGATGTCATCATGCCCTTCTTCTATGGAAGATACTAATATTTCTACAGAACTTAAAAGTACACTGCTGAATTGTGGTACTTCAGCCAGGAATGTTTCTTATTGTGACAGCTGTCAGACAGAGATTGTTTCCTAGCAATCCAGAGTTTGTCAAAGCTAATTAAAAATTAAATTCAGTTTTCAATCCTGATAATATTTATTTGTAAGTTTCTTGTTAATCATAGGCTGCTTTGAAGTAATGAAAAAACATCTTGTGGCACTTGCCGTAAAATTTATGCTTTGCACCAAAAGCATGATTTCTGAAGTGGTCATTAATTGTACAGTAGTATACTGAGATTCTTGAGATGGTTCTTAAGGGTTATCTGAATAAATTATTTTTACTTTACAGATGGGAGAGCACGTGTAGTGTTTTTCTTCTCCCAACCACCTTGGAATGAGCAGGAATGTTAGGGTTTGAGTTCTCAGATGACAGCACAACGAGAGAACCGAGCCACAGCCTTAACCTAAGGATGTTGGTTTAGATCATATGGTTTATGAATTTATGGTTTGTATTTTAACCTGTGATTATTGACTGACTTACTGAGACATTTTCTAAAAAAGGAGCATTGCTGTTTACTTGCAAGTGTTCTAACTTGCCTAGGGTGGATGTATGAGGAGTTTATTTAGTAAGCCCTAATCTCTTCCATTTTTTTTTTAGAGACTTACTTGCTTTTGGAATTCATCACAATCAGCTGTTTACTTCCATTTTAATCAGGACCAGGTGCAACTGCATGGCACCATACCAGGATCTAAATACCTCACGCAGGAGTGAGGTAGTCCAGTAACACCTCCCAACTCTCTTCCGAGTCCCAGTGATCCTGTTTATTTTCAGTAAGACTCAAAGACGTCAAAATCGCATATCTCTGTGGGTTCTGACATGGCTTCGCTGACTGAGTAAACTGGGAAACCAGTGCCTTCATCCAGTCCCTTTTCCTCACACAGCATGCTAGTGTTGTAAGGACTCCTTTCTTCAAAACTGTTGCCTCTGGCTGCCATGGGCAGGGCAGCCAGCAGTGAACACCGCCATCATAAACCTCTTGCAGTTGCACCGAACTCCCTGCACCGTGGCTAGGAGGCAGTAGGCAAATGATGGGGGATAGAATGAAATGACTGCAGTTCCTGCTACTTCTATTCTAGAGGCTCCACTGCAATGTCTCAGTCTGTAGGGGATGTCCTGTGCAAGGCCCCTGGTGTTTACTTCCCTAAGGACAAGGTATTTTCAGTGTTGGGTTTCCCATCCCTCTGCAGCCTGACTGCACTGACTTTTTTGGTCCCCAAAGGGAGCATAAGAGAGGGGCATGCAAGGGAGAGAAAACAGAAGGTGGTTGCAATTTTAAAGAGGAAACAAAACAGAGCATCGCTTCAAGCAAAGTGACTAACTTTTAATCAGAAATAATTAAACAGGAGTCTGGCAAGACAGGCAAATTACACAACCATTGAGGTGTACATCCCATGGCACGTTGGAATTGGGAGGAATTCACCTCTCGTAGACCCACTGCTTTAGGCTGTGGGCGTAGCCGTAGTGATTTTATCCTTCAGGTAGACTTCATAGAACCGAGGCCTGGGAAGTCCTCGCTCTTTCAGCACTGATGGAAAACAGCGTTGCCCGTTACCATTCAAAGTACACCCTGAAAGACTTCAGTCATGTAACGGTAGCTGGTGGTCTTTTATATGGTGTTTGAGGAAACCACAAGTGGAGAAACTTTTCATGTGTGGTATTGTACTGTCGTGTGTTTCAGGGTTTTATTTTTACTCAGAACACGTTAGTAGAAGTGTAGCACGGTGCGGCAAAAATCCCTCACTCGGCGAATGAATCCGTGGGAGACAGACTTTGTCCAGGCAGAACTCTCCTGTAACTTTATTACTCCATTTGTATACAGAATAAGGGTCCGAACCATCAAGCCAGGCCAGGTGTTACTTACCTGCACACATACCATACAGACACTCCCGTGCCACCTTCAGACACAGAAAACAATCGTGCTTCAAGCAGCTTTCCAGCTTGACCTTGCGATTGTTTTCACACACACACTAATCTTAGCTCTGGCTCGCTCAGGACCACAATATTTTTGCTTTCATATTTTCTTCTATCATCCAGGTGGCTGGTGTTGTCTTTTTAGCTACTCCTGCAGTGCAGAAGGGTCAACTTACAGGATCAGGCTTGGGATTCAACAGGCATTTGTGTGCTTCATCTTGCCCGCATCTTGAATACTCAAAATAAAAATACAGAATGAGTCACCTGAACAGCATACACAACTGGTGAAAATACACTCCATGGTAACAAAAATAGCTGGTAGAATTTAATGGCCTTCAGAACAATTCTTTCACTCTGTGCAGTACGTTTGAGGTCTGTACATTCCATGTTCCTGCAGCAAAAACAAGCTTAATGTTGCAGTTTTGAGATGAAGAAAACCAATGTGATAGGAAAAAGGCTACTGACGTAAGAGGCTGATAGGCCTGTTCATTGCTTTTATTCAATATGGTCTTAAATAGGAAGCCAAGGGATATCTGGACCAGGATAGATAGGAATCCAAATATGTAACTGAGCCTAAAAGTATTTCAGGGTTGGCTGCTGTCTGGGCCCAGCAGGTGTTTGCTTTCTGTAAATTTAACTTTGCAGTCTTGAAAGACTCCCAGACCTGCTTAATGAGAAGCTGCTAATTAAAGGCTTCTTTGTTCTAGTTGGTGGTAGTGACTATTCCTCTTCCTCTTATTTCATGCTTACCTGTTGGTTCACATTCCAGAACCCAGCCATCTTCCCAGTTTCCATTTCCATTTTGATTTCACTCGGGGTGTGAATATGTTCTTGATACCACTGGCTTTGTACTTATATTTGTCTTCATTTTCTTTAATTAATATCAATAATAAATAAGACAGGAACTGTTGTTACAATCTCTCTGCAAAGTTTGAAGTTTTAACGGAGAAAACATTTTAACTAAATGGCTTGGGAGGGAAAAGGCTGATTCTTTACAATCACATAATTCAGTCACATTAAACTTTTTCAGGTTTACTGGAACTGCAGAATTTTTAAAGCAAATGTACGTGCCTTTCCTTCTATAGTATGTATCATTAGTCTTGAAAGATAAGCCTTGAAGGTAATGGTTCTTTGAACTGTAGTTAAAGCATGTCTGTGTCAAAAAATAGGTAGAGGTCTTCTGTAAGCAGACAGGAAGTGCTGTTGCAAGGGCCTCACGGCTTGCTTGGACCTGCTGCAGTTCAGCTGCCACAGCCAGGAGGTCAGTATGGTCTGACCACTGCGTTGCTGTCCGGACGTGCCTCCACGGCCTGAACAGAGACACCAGCAGTGCTGCTCGGCAGGATCCAGTGTTGTAACCGAGAGTTTCAGGTCTGCTCGTGGTAGCCATGTGTACACCAAGTTTGGCAGATGAGATGTCGCCTCAGTGACTCCACATAACAAAATTCTAAGCACTTCAGCTTTTGACATCACCTACCGGAGATGCGTCTGCCAGAGCCTTCGTCTTGGCGTTCTCTTTCATGAAGTCTTGACTTTATGTGCACTGTAGCTTTACCAAAAGCATTAAAACACATCCAAAGAGTATTTCCTGTTTAAATATTAAGTTTTGGGTATGTGCTAGCAACCTCTCCCTCTCCTTTGTTTAACAGTTTCAAAACACAAGGTTTCTTCGGTTGTTTTTTTTTTTCTGCAAGTAGTAGCTCAGCATGGGGACCAAGCATGATTATTAGTACATTTTCTGTAGCTTGATACTCATAAAACACAGGTCATAGATTTAATCTGTGAATTCATTTTATTTGTGTGGGTAGGATTTGAGGTGAAATCCTTATAGTCTTCAGGTGAAACAAGTTGGCTTTTCTAATTTAACAGGGCCAAATTAATCCCCTTCTCTGTTCCTGTGCTATTTGGTAAAGGAGACATTTAGTTGCTATTTTTACAGGGAGTACTTTTGAACCACAGAGTGACTCCACAAAGTGTTGATCTGGAAGTAGCATTAAAAATTTAATTTGGAAAAGTGGCTTGTACATTCCCCAAGGATCCAAGTTCTCAAACTGTTTTTCAGGTAATGCGAGATCAGCAAACCTGTGGCAACTTCAGTAACTAAATTAGCATTAACATTTTTTCTTTTTCTTAGAAGTCCTGCTGGCTGAAGGAGCTGAAGTAGTCTGAATGCTGCATGACATTATGAGTCCTGTTTGTGTTACAATGGACCTGTAAATACAGCTTCAAGTACTGGCAGTTCTTTAAACTTCCTTTACAGAAGGGAAAAAAATATTGACAATTGAAAACTAAAAATAAAGGCTGACCAACTTACAGGAAGAGCTGAGTCCTTGTACTTCCCATCCTTAAATAACTCTTTCCAAACTGCTTGGAAAATTTGATGCTAAACTCTGAAGTCTGGTGGTCTATCAAATCTTTGATGTTCAGCTTTAAGGGAAAGGAGGCAGTGAGCTGAGGGTCAGCCTCTCCTGCCACACCTGCAGAGAGAGGACTAAAACTGAGACAGAGGAGATTCATATTAGATACTAGGAAAAAAAAAAATCAAAAACATTCACTGTTAGGGTGGTCAGGCATTGGAGTAGGTTTCCCAGGGAGGTGGTGGACTCACCATCCCTGGAGGTGTTTAAGAGACAAGTGGATCTGGTGCTGGGTGATATGATTTACTGGCTAAGGGGTTACAGTGGTAGTTCTGGGTTGATGGTTGGACTGGACGATCTCAGAGGTCTCCTCCAACTTTGATGATAATTTTTGCAGTTGCAAAGGCTGGATGTTTTGATAACTCTAGTAGAAGCTTTTGTGATAGATTTATTCTCTGGTTTAGAATTCTGCTTTCCTATATCTTCTTTTTTTTTTTTTTTTTTTTTTTTTTGCCCCCTAGGGTTAAGTTTGAGGA
>VXAY01004362.1:122885-146150 GCA_013399855.1 Oxyruncus cristatus | reverse complement strand
GTGTGTGTGTGTGTGTGTGTGTGTGTGTGTGTGTGTGTGATGGTAACAGTCCAAAAAGATTAAGTCACAGAACCAGCTGCAGAGACCATCAAACCTTCAGACCTTCAAACCTGCGCTTGGACATGACATTGTGGTTTGGAGCAAAAAAAATGTCAAAGAAACTCCATAAAGCTTCACATTACTGAATGCTTGCGCAGCTGTGCAGCTGTGGACATGCTGCTGCAAAGAGCCAAATTAGATGGTGCATCAAGTGTTTTAACTTCCCTTGTTTGTTATGCTCATCTTTATGCCTTCATAGATGGTATATTAATGCTTTAAGAGATTCTAAGGAGTAACTGGAACAGTATGTTTGATTTTTTTTGAACTGTGCATTTGACACAATATTCTATCTTTCTGTCCATCTGTGTACCTGAACATCCTCAGATAACCTTAGATGAACACAAACACATCAAACACAAGCACCAACACAGAGTTGTTTTATGGCTTTTGTCTGTGCTCTTGGCTCCTTTATTGTGTGTGATAATGTGTCCTTTCAGGAAAGACAGGAAGCTAGAGATGTGAATGGAGAACTGAGTCCTTGGCATTCTAGTTAGAAACCCGACTCCATATTTTAGAATTGCTTTCTCAGATCTCCAAATGGCAGAGAGTATCCCAGCCTATTTCCAGCTGACCCTAAGGAGCCTAATGAATGAAACCAGGTGAGGGGCAAGCAAGGCAGTCCCTGGGGCCCTGCTTGGAGAGGTGCGTGGCATGGGATCGGGGAGGGCTTGTTGCACTCACACTCAGCCCACGGCTGCTATTACTGGCACTTAGGAGTATGTTGAACAGGACTAAGCAGTGCTGCACTTTTTAGTGTCCTAACCTTCTTGCCCAGTCATCCCCAGCCCCCAGACCAGACACAGTTTCAACACCCCAAACAGTGCTACTGCCTTGATAGCCTCTCCCATAATCTAGCAGGCAGGACTGGATCCTCCCAGCATCATCGAGCGCCTTGGTCAGTAGCTGACCCCTGGCTCTGCTAGACAGGGGTGTTGGCAATGACCAGCCCCAGGTATGGCCGTTCTCAGTGTCTGAGCACCAACAGAGGGAGGAGGTACTGGGGAAGGCGTGGGAGGTGACAGGGGGCTTGTGGGAGACGAAGAGCTGGGTGAGACAAAATTGCAGAGGATTTCTGAAAAGATCAAAACACTTCTCAACAGCTGCCTCCAAAGATCTGGAAATCTACAAGAATTTTGTAATTCCCTTCGGCTTCCTGCTTGGAGTTTCCTTACCATCTAAGCCAGGTGAGTGCAGCAAGCTGAGGAACAGCTAGGAAAAGCTGATGATACTGACTGCAGAAACTCTTCCTTGTTTTCCCTCCTTTAGCCAAAGAATTTAACATGGTCCATCAGCTCTACACCTGTAATGACCCTTCTTTCATTGAAAATCTATCAGCAGCAGGTACTGCCCATAGCTGGACCATTTGCAAGCCACAACCACTTCTGATTTGTCCCTGTTGTTGCATTAGGTGTAGACAAGTATTGGTTTTACTGTTTTATGTGACAAATGCTGCATAATTATTCAGATTATGTTTGCATTTTGATCCCAGTATAAAGGCTGAGGACTAGGTGCGATCCTAGAATCCTGAAGATTTCTTCATTATTCCTTCTTGATAGGAGCAGTCCAGGATAGAAACTTTTTTTAAATTTTATCTATTTTTCGGAATTTTTGTGCTGGAGGCAAGCTGTCAAAGGGGTTGACTGTGTGATATTTGAATCTCAATACCAATAAATTAAGCAAAAGAAAGAAAGTGCCTGTCTGTTATTCTTCATGTTTGTCACAGTTGCAAAACTAGTTAGATTAGGTACTTCAAAGGAGGATTTTTTGTCCAAGTCTCAGCTTGATAGGCCAGGTTTTGAGGGTAGAGCTATAGTTATTAAAGGGACAAAGAAAATAACAAGAAATTATGATTAAGTTATCCAAAATGGTAGTCAGTTGAATTTCATTACTAGTGATATTTGACTGTGTTTTCATAGTCTCCAAAAAGATTAGTTTAGTGTTCCAGGCCAAACTTTGCAAAGCCAAGAGCTGACATATAAATGAATAGTAATTACAGCTATTTAGAGTTTTAAACAGTAGTAAAAACAAATGCCAAGGGGAGGATGCCTTAAAAAGCAAGGAAGAGAACACAAATTTGTTTAAAACATAATGCAACAAAGGTAGAAATGGTGCTGGATACAAAACTTGACCTATCTGCTCAGCCTGACACCACAAAGTTTTATTTTACGGCGTGTATGTATCTGTCACTAACAGAGACAAACCGAGAGAGAGGTGGGGAATAGAAATGGGAACTAAGGAGAGATTTTCACAAAGAAAAAAGCTGTGGACAGTCAGAAAGAGGCCGAGGGCATCTGCAAGAGGAGACAACTGTGACGTGATGGTGGCAGCCCAGCAGCGTGGAGGGTGAGATGAAGCAGAGGCTGAATTCCTGGGAGGGAGCTGGCTCCCACTTGACTGGGAGGTCAGAACACCAGCCCTGAGCTACACGTAATGAAGAGGGTTGACAGGGCCAGGTTTACAGCCAAGTTGCACAGTTTTAGCATCTGCTTTATAGGATAGCAGTGGGGAGCCAAAGGGAAAGAAGTTTTAGTAGTCATGGTAGTAGATTGTGGGAATTTATACTGGCAGTTTGGTCACCAGAACAGCAGAAAGAGAGCAGGTCTCAAAATTTTCTGTAGAAAAAAATATTTTGTGTGTTGTTATTTCTGATTATAGCAATGGGTGGTATTTAGGATAAAATATCCTTGGCCTAGCCAGGATAGAAATATGGCTCTGGTTGTGACATAGGACTGTTCTGAACAGAAAACAGGAAATTAATATCTGATTGATATCTGTTTCTTATCATTCTTGTCCTACTTTGAAGTTCTGATACACAAAGTATTATCCCTGCAAGCACAAAATTGTTTTCATAGTAATAACTTCCCACCCTTCCTCCCTTCATGAAGTCAGCTGTTGATTCCTTTACATAAACTCTGTGAAAAAAACTTCCGAGGTTGAGGCAGGAGTGAGGTACCCACATCAGGGTCTGGAGGGTCCATCTGTGTGGCAACACAGAGGCACCAGGGAGTGTACTGAAACCTGCCTGTGCTGGGCGGGTTTCAGAGCAAAGGAGAGGATGGGTCAGAGCACAGGAGAGGTCAGATGCCACCGAGCTGCCAGATGTCTGGCTAAGCGAGGGGATGAATGTTGTCTGTGCGTCCCCAGTGCATTAATGGCCCATGCGTAAGTGGCAGCTGAGGGTAAAAAATAGACACGGTCAGCAGAAAGGACGAGAACAGGTTATAGTTCCCAAAGACAGAGAAAGCTAGCCAGAGAGCCACACAGTGCTGCCTGTGTGACACCACAGTTGCACTTCAGAATGACTGTGTATCTCTCTTTTGTCTTCTGAATTTAGCTGCAGGAACGGCACCACTGCAAAACTTAGCAGCGTTGGGAGCGCATTTGCATCCACAGCACACCAGCAGCAGAGTGTGCACTCAACACAGGGGCTGTGCAGAGCAACCAGAGATTGTGCTGCTATTCACCTGAGTAACGTGCATAATGCCAGGATAAAGGGGTGGGGTGAGAGCTGGTCCATGGGAGGAGTGAATAAGAGTGATCAGCAGCTATGGACATGACCACAACGAAGAGAGGACACTTCTTAAACTGGAATAGAACGTGCAACATGAGTAGCCAAAGAAGCAGAATAGCCACAAGCAGACCTGTGAAAGGGGACTAGGAGAAAGGAAAAGGTATGGTGGCATTGCAGAGTTTCCTTAGGGGGAAGTAGCTCGTCCTTATTAGTGGAATCAAGAACTAGGCCCTCCGGGGCACATGGATAAGGCTATCTCTTTAAAACCCTTCCTTTCAGTATGCACTCCAGGCCCTACTCATGCACCTGGACAGCCTTCTCTATGTGGAGACATATCAGCAGAGGCACTTCTTATTTCTCACCTTTAAACTAATTTTTCCCTGAGGGGGAAGCTGCATGAAAGAACATGGGGTTTTTTCACTAGTTTGGTGGGAAGAAAACACCTCCCTTTTCCTCCTTACCTGGCCTTCCCATGACATGTCCACAGATCTAAGACTGGGACGAAAGGCCTGGAGGAAAGGCAAAGGTCTGGGAATCGGAGTAACGTGGTGGAGTCAAGTCCTTTTTCCACAGTGTGTGTCTGATACGGATGGAACAAAACTGCCGGGGGAGAAAGGTCCTGCTCATCCTTCCCATGGGGCTTCAGTGCTTGAGGTCATGTTCCTGTTACTCTTGTACAAATAACTGTACCTTGTCTTACTCACCTTGTAATGCCCAGTTTTAGAACCCTCCCCCCTTACATGAGAACACTGGTACCTTGGTATGTGATTTGCATGTTTGTGTATGCACTCACCAACACATCTTATACATAAAATGTCTTGATAACAGCAGTATTGTCATCCTGTCATGACTTGATTAGGTTACTGGCTTGAAAAGGTTACTTTCAAGTGGGGTTTTTTGCAGTGAAACAGTAGTATTTTTAGGGCTTTGTATCTGGAATAGGGAATCTGGGAGCTGAAGAATACATCTGCAGGGACCAAAACTGCTCTGATTTTGCTTCTCACAGCAGTATTTTTTGTTAGAAATCACTCATTGAAGTTGATTCAGTGAGAGATGGTGCAATGCTGCAATTCCCTGATGAATTACAAACAGCATCACTGTGCTACTACAAAATAAATATTTCACATGAAAATATTTCTGAGCAATAATCATTTGGGAGACATGCATTATCCATGGCAGAGTTCGAGAGAATTGGCTGGTGCCCACAACAGGGTTACAAAGATTATACAAAAAAAAAAAAATGCTATGAGTTTATAAATCACTTTAATAGTGGTTGTGTGTACTGTTTGATGCTCTACACTTCTACAACATAGACACAAGGAAAAAACATGGTCTGTTTGACTTCAGCTTCTCATAAAAGAAGCTCTGAAAATTACGATTCTGTTATAAAATGCTTGGATTATGGCACATGCTCTGTGTGTTCTTGCATATTTAAATATATGTAATTCTGTAATGTCTTGAGCCATTGGGTGAGGCTTAGATCATGAGGCTCTGACACTGTGTAGCTGCCCCTGTGAGTGTGGAGCTCAGCTCAGGGTCTGAACTGTGTCTCAGTGGGTTTCTTGCTCCACAGCACAAGCTAGACCTTACCTGAGCTGGGTAGGGCTAGTGCTCTTGCAGGGGGATGAGGATAGACCCAAAGGGTTCCTGCTGCTGCATGCAGGTTTCTCAGGTAAGTGTAATGGTTGTGTCTGAAGTTGGCTCAGCAGGTGCTGACACTGTCAGGCTGTGTTTGGTGAAGCTGCCTTGTGGCAAATGTGGAACACTGAAGGAAGTGACATGAGGGAACACTGAAGACAAACCCTGGTGGTTGTGGTGGAGCAAGACGTGTTCAGGACACTGAGAAGGGTGACTATGCCTTGCTCCCAGGGGCATCATCTCTTTCTTATCAAAATTAGGAATTGCTTGGCAAGCCAGATAAGTTTGTTGATCTGTTTGAAAGCGATGCCTTTGAGCCAGCAGTGTGCCCAGGTGGCCAAGAGGGCCAATGGATCCTGGCCTGGATCAGAAACAGTGTGGCAGCAGGAGCAGGGAGTTGATTCTGCCCCTGGACTCAGCACTGCTGAGGCCACCCCTGGAGTGCTGTGTCCAGTTCTGGGCCCCTCAGCTCAGGAAGGACATGGAGGGGCTGGAGCAGGTCCAGGGAAGAGCAACCAGGCTGGGAAGGGACTGGAGCACAAGCCCTGTGAGGAGAGGCTGAAGGAGCTGGGGTTGTTTAGCCTGGAGAAGAGAAGGCTCAGGGGAGACCTCATCGCTCTCTACAACTCCCTGACAGGAGGGTGTAGCCAGGTGGGGGTTGGTCTCTTCTCCCAGGAACCAGCAGTAGGACAAGAGGGCTCGGCCTTAACTCTACCAGGGGAGGTTTAGATGGATATTAGGAAGAAATTCTTTACAGGGAGGGTAATCAGACATTGGAATGGGCTGCCCAGGGAGGGGGTGGATTCACCATCCCTGGAGGTTTTCAAGATGAGACTGGATGTGGCATCAGTGCCATGGACTGGGAACCACGGCAGGGTTGGATCAAGGGTTGGACTTGATGATCTCAGAGGTCTTTTCCAACCCGGTTGATTCTGTGATTCTGTGATTCTTGAAGGAAGAAACACTGGCCTTCAGTAAGACAGAGGGTTGATATGTCCCATGGCTGAAGGACCTCTACAACCATGGAAGCACATGGCAAGCTCGAGCAGCTGGATGTCACAGAGGAGGGGAATTGCTTCTTTTAACAGCAACATGGCCTAAGATCAGCTCAGGGTGACACTGAAACCATACCTTCACTCGGGATCAGCACAGTGCTGCTCCTATCTATCCCAGGGGATAACAGAGCTCCTGGAAAAAAACAGTTGCTGACCTGTTTCATGACAAACCTCTCTTTTGGGTTGCAAGTGTCACAAGGAGCCACAGACAATTTATGCCTCTGTGTTTCCTTGGTGGATGTCATTCTCATTAATTGAAAATTTCTCTCTTTTGGTTTTGGTTTTGGGTTTGGGTTTTGGGGTATTTTTGGTTGGGGGGGTTTGGAGTGGGGTTTTTTTGGTTTGTTTGTTTTGGGGGGTTGGGTTTTTTGTTTGTTTGCTTCAGTTGCAGGCTGGCTACAAGTCCCATAAGGCACTATCAGTCTTTATGGAAATTTTTGCTAAACTGGTACAGCTACAGGAAAAGTTAAATCCTCATTATTGAGGGAAAATCAATGAACATTAGTTCTACCCCCTCCAGCAGCTCTCACAGCCTGCTCTTCTATTGAAAATTATCTGAGCACGTGTGTCATGGCTTTCTGAAAGCTGTACTCAGAATAGTTGTCAGAAATTAACTGATTCATAATCAGTGTTGCCAGGAAGGCATCCTTGATGCAAAGCGAGTATGTGGGCAGCGTAATGAAATAAGCCCATTAAAGGAAGTAACAACTACCTCCATATATAGAAGTTGGTGGTAATAAATACCAAAAAAGTACCTCTTCTTGGCACCATTCTTCACTTTCCGCAAACCCCCCATATGTTTCTCAGCTCCAGAAAATCTTCAAATCGGGAGCCAAATAGCATATATTCCAAAAATTATGTTCATTTTCAAGAGATAAAAAAAAGAAAGAAAAAAAAAAAAAGAGCCTGATAATTTTAATAGATTAAATCCCTAGGAGGGGAAAAAAAAAAAAACCAACCAAATAAACAAACAAACAAAAAAAAAACAAACAAGCAAAAAAAAAAGAAATTGTATATGCTTTTACTTTGGGGTTTTGAACTGTTCTCTGACAGATGAGTATATGCTAACAAAATTGCTACAAACCTATAAAGTTCTACAGGGTCAACCTGCAAAGTAGTTATGGTCAGGTAGATGCATAACCCCCCAGGTCAGACCAGGGTTGTGTCCACCCCTCGTTACTGTGCCGAGCTCATTAAGGCCTGGGCAGTAACACCTGTCTGTCAAGAGACATTCTATCCTCATGATTGCAAAGGTACCTCCTTTTAAAAATGTGACCAGTGGGCTTGGAAAGCATTGCCCTTCTCGTTCTACAGGTGAAGAAACAGATGCAGAGGGGTTAAGTGGATTATTGAAAGTCTTAGATGAAGCTGGTGGCAGAGCTGGGAATGTACTTCAGCAAGACTGAGTCTCATGGCCTTGATCTAACTGACTCTCACTTTGGAAGGCATCTCATTAATCACAGTTGCCCTTTTTTTGTATAATAGCAATGTTTAATTCCAATTACAGGAAAGAAGAGCTATAAAAAGTGGTAAGTTATGAGAATAAGGCTAAAAGCACTAATAAAACAGAGGAGGATGTTTACTGCTGAGAAAAGTACAATGTTCAGTAATCTGGGATCATGAAAACTACCAGTTCTGGCTTATACAAACAGACCTTGTTAAATTAACAAGTGGCAAAAGGGATCCTCTGCTTCATTTCCAGATATGGGCTTAGTTTCCCCAGGGCTGTCTTCCATGCATTCATGTTTAAATCATACAAACTATGACTTCCCAAAAATAAAAATAGCTTTGTTAAACTTAGACTGTTAATAAACTATGCCAGATTACATGAGGCAGGAAAAGTATTTCTTTGCATAATAAAAGTTTCTGGCTAGTAACAAGACATTTTGAGTCTTCAAACATTTACAAAATTCTGAGCCTCCTTTTCTGTTCACCAGTTCAGCTCTGAACAGAATGAATGCCACTTCTTCCACACTTAACTTTCTCCTCATGCTGAAGCTTTTAACAAAAAGAAAAACCTGAGCTCTAGATCTGAATTCTTCTATTGGACAGAGAAGTGAAACAAGTTATAGCAGTATCAGCACTTTGTATTTTCTTCTCCATGCACAGTAGGACCTCACTCTGCACGAAACTTTGTGAAGTCTTACTGAAGGCAAACTAACTGTTCCCCTACAAGGGGATGAAGAAGAAGAATACATCTTTTTAACATGTGAGGCAGACTGCCATTCTAGCATTATCACAGGTCATGTGTTAGGTGAAGCTGCAGCTCTGGAAGCAGACTGCCAGGTCATGTAGGTAGTGTTTGACTGCTGGGCTACTTGCACTGCCCTTCAGAACAGCCATTTGGTGAATGCAAGCAGCACAAGGTAGGGCACTGTGACAGGCAGTGTCAGAGACGAGTAGCTTTGCATTTTCAGACGTGCTAAATGAATGAGACAACTTGTCTGTATGAAGTTTGACAAGGAAGTGTGAAGGGCTAAGGCCTTAGTAATGTATTAGACTTATTGCAATTGTGTTTTCATGGAAAAACTAAAAAGGAAAGCTGAATTCTGTAGAAGTCTCCTGAGATCCAAACTTAGGCGAAGTACTATACCATCTCCCTGAGTTTGTTTGCAGGCCTGAATCACAGAGGACTGCTTGCAGTGCATTTTGTCTGTTCACCAAAATGTGTGTTTCAAAAAAGTTAGGGAATTTGTGTTTTATTCCCTTTCTGCTGCTAACAGGCCAGGGGACCCTTTGCATCATCAAAGAGAGGATGTTCATTCAGTTTAGCCTGGTCAAAAGCACAAGCCAAGGAGATTATTCCCATGCTGAAGAAGGAGCCCTTCTTCTGTGGGTACTTTCATTCATCCCTGTCAGTAGCTCTCTTTCTTTCACTTCTGCTTTGCTGCAGGAGGTCTGTAGCTGTTCATGATTGTAAACCCACTTCACCACTGACAGCAGAGCCAAGTGACAACTTGAAAAAATGTATAGGAGCAGCATCAGCTAAGAACACAGCTTTCTATAGCACTTGCTGCCAGCCTGACTTGGAATCATACAGCTATGCACAGCATCTTCCGCAATAGTTATTTTATCTGGGATAATAGAAGCATGAAATGAGAAAAAGTCAGCTTGCAGAATTAACAGCCTTGCAGTATTAGCATATTGTGGCCATATAAAGACAGCAATAGCTGAAGTTTCTTCAGTTGTTTTTTTCTCCAGATAGCAGCATTGGCAGTGACTCAAAAATACAACACAAATTGCAGCAGAACCACTGATGCAAAAGGGAATAAAGAAGAACAATGGGGATGTTTTTTGATGAACCACTTGCTCTGCTACAGGCAGTTTTCAAAGGTTAATTTTATGATTAGTTTATACACTGCTGTTTGCAAATGTGCTCTTGCTAGTACACACCACTGACTAAGTTTGAAAGGCACTTCTCCATTCCTTATGCCCTCACAGAGTTTATGGTTGTTGGAGCCTCATAGGACTGGTTCGTTCTCTCTGTCAACCATGCATGCATGCATGAGTATTTGATCTAAATATTTATTAATTCTCTGTAGAGAATATAAGTACTACAGTAAAACAGTCCTTGGCCCTGTATGTCCAGGGTCTGACAGCCTAATTTTTTTGAAAAATATTGAAGTGAAATGTTCTATGCACAGCTATTCAATGTACACCTTTCTTTGTACATCAGTGAATTCAGGTGGCCCAAGTTACCTTTTAGGGTGCTTCTGTATTTTGAGATCTCCGTGCCACAGTAGGTTTATCTGAAACTTAGACAAGCGTATATGGATGCGGTTTTGTTTTTCTGTATTGCCAAACAAGGATCCAGCACTATCTTTTGTCTTTTTTCAAACATGAAAATAGAAAATAGGTAACTATCCTATCTGCAGAATGGGACTGCAGTGGTGTCCTGAGCATAGGCTGGGAAGCCAATGGCCAACGGCCCCGAGTTCTGAGCCAGACTGGAAGTTACTTTCAAAGTCTGATGACAAAGTTACACATGTAAATCCATACTTCAGCGTTGTAATAGAGTGCACATTGTGTCAGGGCTGCTTAGGAAACCAAAAAAGCCCGACACACTCCAGCCAAGCTCTGTCTATGGGTTGCTCCAGTCTGCTGCGTGATGTCCTTACTGTAAACCTGGAATAGTGCAGAAAGACAGTTGCTACATGAGTAAGTGGCATGATGCAGCAGCAGCAGTGCAGTAAAGCAAAACATTCAATTCAGAGGACCCAAAGTTTGCACTACACACATTGTGGAGGTTTTGGAAGACAAATGTAGGTGTGAATTAATTGGAAATTCCTGAATCCACAGTACTTGAAAGGGAATATTATTATAAGCAAAAGAGACAATTAGGGGGAAAAAAAAACAAAACGAAGCAAAACACCACACACACACACAAATCTCTCCCACAATAAAAAAAAAAAAACAACACCACCTGCCAGTAAATATGCCTGTGGCCGAATTTTATTCTTTTTTCTTTCTTTTGGATTACAGTTCTGTGTGAATTGAGCACCAGCAAAGGCTTTTTTTTTTTGGCATCAAACTGGGTTGAAATGAACCATTTTAATAAAATCCTCGGTTGAAAAATTTGTCTTTCTGTGTGTGGGTAGCCTGAAACTTTTGGGCTGGTACTGAGGTATGCTGGCTTTAGCTGGGGTAGAGTTAATTTTCTTCGCAGTGTCTGGTATGGGGCTGTGTTTTTGATTTGTGATGAAGGCCAAGGTCTTTTCTGCTTTACCTACTTGCCACACTGGCGAGGAATTTTGGAGTTTGTGGGAGGCTGGGAGGACACACAGCCAGGACAGGTGACCCAAGTTGACTGAAGGGATGTTCCAGACCCTGTGACATCATACTCAGTACATAAAGTGGGGGGAAGAAGGAGGAAGGGGGGACATTTGGAGTGATGGTGTTTGTCTTCCCAAGTCACCATTACATGTAATGGGGCCCTGCTCTCCTGGAGATCGCTGAACACCTTCCTGCCCATGGGGAGCAGTGAATTCATTCCTTGTTTGGCCTTGCTTGTGAGCACAGTTTTTGCTTTCCCTATTTAACTGCCTTTATCTTAATCCATGAGTTTTCTGTCTCTGTGCCCTTCTTGTTCTCTTCCCGATTCGTTGGTGGGCAAGTGAGCAAGCAGCTGTGTGATGCTTCATTTCCACCTGGGCTTAAGCATGACACAAGGTCACCCAGCTGGTCATTTAACCATTCTCACCTCCTCCTTCCTGATTATGTCTTAGTTTTACTTGTTGCATTTTCTTCTCCATCTTGACTGTGAGCTCCTCAAGGCAGGATCTATTTATCACCTTCCTTTATCATAACCTGAAAGGATGTTGTAGCTGAGTAGGGGTCAGTCTCTTCTCCCAGGCAACCAGCAACAGGACAAGAGGACACAGTCTTCAGCTGTGCCAGGGGAGGTTTAAGTTAGACATTAGGCAGAATTTCTTAACAGAAAGGGAGATTAGACACTGGAATGGACTGCCAGGGAGGTGGTGGAGTCACGGTCCCTGAAGGTGTTTAAGGAAAGATTGGAAGTGTCACTTAATGCCCTCATCTTGATATGGTGATTGGACATGGGCTGGACTCAGTGATCTCAGAGGTCTTTCCCAGCCTAATTGGTTCTGTGATTCTGTGATTTCTGCATACTGAGAACTTTCTTGTTTTGATTTTAAATATGACATAGCAAGGATTTTGGAAGCTGAGACAAGGTAAATAGTAAACAACAACAAAACTAAAAGTAATCATATTTCATATCCTGAGCTTCCACTACATTTTCAGCCTGTATCTGCTCCCTGTTTTCAAAGCAGTTGACCACCTTGAGAAATAACATAATAGATTCAGTTTGTTGTACTTGTAAAACGTATATGCAGGGGTGAACTCCAAAAGGACAGAAAAGACAGAGAAACTGGTTCAGACAAATACATATCAGTAATTACAAAATTTAAACAGAAATTGGAGACTTGTGAGTTTTTTATAACGTTAGTATGGGACAAAGAGACACTGTCTTCACTGTGGGGTAAGTGCACTTTGTGGCATGTCCCATTTGATACTTTGAAAGTTCCCCCTTCTCTTTTTGCCCAAGGTAGACAACTAAAGTTCCTTTAAAATTATTTTCCTACTAAATTTCTGCTGAAGTCAGCGGGAACTGTTAAACTGATTCTCTAGGAATGGAAATAGGCCTTTAGAAGAGATCCTTTCATTATTATTTATTTTGTTTTCTTTGATTAGTTTATGGCATCATAAGTATATCTCCATTCTTGAAATCACGTGGGAGATGGGTAAAGAATTTCACCTCCCAGGAAATTTTTCCAAATTTAGAATTGGCTGGGGAAAAAGACTTGGAAGAGCACAATCCAAATCTGTCCTATGACCCAAATGAGTTAGCACACTTTTTTTGTTTAAGCACCCACTAACATATGCCTAGATACTAAGCTCAGCTAGCCCCTACAAATGGGGGCTTACGAAGCGTCTTACAGTACCAATCTGTAAGCTTTTGCTAGAGGCTAAAAAATACCTTGTCAGAAATTTTCCAGCATTTCCTGAGCAGTGTGAACCTGCTGGTGTAACGTTACAGGGGCAGCTCTGGCAGCTGTGTGGAACAGGTTTGAGCAGCACTCGTTGCCAGCAGCGTGTCTTTGCTGTTGTTCCCACTTGTTCTCCATGCTGCTGAAGTCGCCCTAGCCCTGGCAGCATGCAGGTTAAAAAGGCGCCTTTAAACAAAAGCTCGGTGCTTCAGAGGATTTAAATAGTTTTTAAACACGAACTCACGTTGCGTGGGTGAATTGTGCTAAACTTTTTCAGCAGCATTTTGGTTTAGGCCCAGATCTGGCTATCAGCACTTGAAGTGCCATGGGTACAGGGCCTCAGAATCAAACTACTATGTATAACCAGATGCTGACAAAACCGTGAATGCTGAAGGGGAGTCATGAAGCAGAGTGCAATTCCCAGCCCTCCACACACAGCTCCGTTGCTTTTGGTGTCCTGCACACCCTCCTCTACCCCATAAAGCCCATAACAACAGCCTATGTGATACTCTTCCATGTTTTGAACTTCTTGCTCCCCAGATGGGGCAATGCAATGTCTTAACAACCAGGATGTCTCAGCTGGTTCTGGTTTTGTCACACAGGTAGGCTTCATGTGGTCTTGGTGCAACAAGTGGTGGTTAACTTGTTCCCGAACGTGTGTTTGGACCAACAGGGCTAAAAATACAGGATCCAGAAGGGAAGCAGTCACATGGTGGACACAAAGCACTTAAGTATATGCTGACTTCTCAAAATCATACATCCTTATATCCTCCAGGGCACAGTCCTGTTTAGGTATTGTTGCCAAGTACAGCTCAGCTGTGGGTTGTTTGTGGAAAAGACCTTTTACAGTTTCAGTGATGTATTCAGCACAAAAATCCTTGGAATGTTTTCCTAAATATATAAGCGGGTAGATCATTTTATATAGTTGTTCCCTACTGCTATATTCCACATTTTCACTATAACTCTTTTTTAAAAATGTTTTTTGTTTGGTTGGTTTTGGTTTTGTCTACTTGCATAAGCTGTAATCAGTCTCTTTGTCAGGGATTTTCAAACTTGAAACCAATTCATCAACAGTTTGCTTTGACTATTTTTGGGATGTTAGAAGAGTATCAATTGTATTATTTAGCAAAGGGTAGACTGTTAAAACTGCTGAACCTGTTCTTGTGGAATACTTGCATTGCTTATGAATGTTACCTACACTGGTGTGCTTCGTTTACAGAATGAACAGTAGTGGAATGAGTGGCTGAAATCTACTCAGACGCAGTAAAAGTCCTATTGCTTTTTAACAAGAGATGTTGCTGAAGTTGCTGTAAATTTCAGTGGAAGTTCAATATCTGAAGCACCTCCGAGATCCGGCTCCTAATTTGGAACCTGAATCACATATACGATCGATCTGACGCCTAGATTGCTTTTAAGTTTGTCCACCCAGTCTTACCACGCAGTGCCTGTTTTTTTCTTTGCAATTACTCAGAGTCCACCAAACTCTACTAAAATTGCCAATTAGCAAGATGTGAATGCTTCTATTTAAAGGGGGGAATCAGGTGTGCATTCCCACAGGTTTTTTTCACTTAGTTGTACAAATTAGTGTGGTTGTTTCATCACTTAATTCTTTAAGCAGTTCCACAACAAGATGGAGGTAAGGCTTGGGTACAAGTGGTGAATTCTGAATGGCCCAAGACTTCTCTGAGTGACTGCGAGGGAAGATGTTTCTCTGCACTGCAATCACCTCCTGCTGTGCTGCCGTTGATGTCTCACCAAAAAAAAAGGAGGTTCCAGGTATATGTGCAACGCAACACAGAGCAATAAATGCCGGTTAAAACCACTTTCAGTGCCATTCACAGTATTTGTTATCATATTAAAGAGTATCTAAATCCTTGTCTCACTGAGTGGAGACCTGCTTCCACTCAGGGTTCATGTTTCTGAGACCCAGTTCTTCTAAGACTTCTCAGAAAGGTACAACTGATTATGTTTTATTTTGCAGCTTGCCAATTCGTTCAAACAGGTGTACATTTTCTTTTTTTAAGCAAAATTTCCAAGGCATTAAGTCCCCTTATTTTAGAAATATATTTGTATATACTTTTGTCTTTCAATATAGTGGGATTGTATTTAATTAATTTTAAATATCCTGATGCTCTGATATGTTATACAGAAATGTTGCTGCAGGGAGCTCGGCAGTTATATCTGAGGAAAGCTTCCTATGTTTTGCGTGGTTTCCTGAGGAAAGGGACTAAATTAAGGTTAACTATAGACTAATAAAGGGAAACAAAATGGTTGAATAAATGCTGCCTTCTCAATTTTGTGCCATAGGGGAGAAAAGGCAGTCATTCAAGACAGTGAGGAAGTAGAGTTTCAGAGAATATTTGGATGACAGTGCGATTTGCTGGCAGATCTTATTGTCACCATATATTTGTTAAAGGCATAAAGCTGGAAAAAATCTATTCTGGCTGCCTATGGCAGGTATGATTTTCATCATGTCATTTGGTTAATTGGGTAGACCCATTTTCTAGGCCAATTCTCCCAAATATATACGTGTGAAAATCTGAGATTTTTTTAATAGCTATTTTCCTATTATTCTATTTGCTCTCTTGGTTTTGTGGTAGAGCTTTTTGGGGTTTTTGTTGTTGTTTTGTTTTGTGGAGTTTCTTTATTCTTTTTTTTTTCTTTTTTGTGCCTGCATAAGTAAGTCTCTTCTTATTTTAGTTCAAATTGCACGTGCTGTGCCTGTCTGTTTGTTTATTATAAAAGGTCAAGTCCCAGTTTTGTAAGTCCCTACAAGTTTGAGTAAAAGAGTTAGCCCAAGAGATAAGAGAAATACTGTCCAGGAGAAGGAAAACAACAGCATGTTTATTAGTCTGTGGAGAAGTCACACAGTAGAGACTTTTTGAATGTCTCCACTGCAAGAAAAACTTCAGTCACCTGACTTTTTATGAGACACCAGGGAATCAGTCACAGGATAGAAACGCTAAGAAACTAGAATATATGGGTTACAGCATTCATGGAACTTCATACTGTCCTCTTATTGATAGTCCACCTTAGTCATATTTCAACCTACATGCATACATTTGTCCTTTTCTTCTGCAGTTTTGGCACAGATCGAGATATCTCTTCCCTTTGCAAATCTGAGGCTGGCATTCAGAATGGATGCTAACCTCCAATTCCACCTCAGGAAAACACTCTCCTACACCATTGTCAGTGTTATTTGCTACATCAGTGGACTTGTTCAGTTCAGCAATAAAAGGGCAGGTGTTTGGGGGCCAGCCTGTGCAGACACCCATGCCCTGTTGTGGCAAATTCTCTCCGTCTGGCAGTGCAGCTGGACGTGCAGAACTGCACCTTTCCCAGGAATGAATCAGTGAGGCTGATGGCATGGTGATAAAAAACCTCTGCAACCTCACACATACATTTTCTGGGCCGTGAATAGCGTCTGAGTTTAATTTCTGAGGCAACTCCATATATACCCTGCCTCTGGATCGCTCGGAGAGTTTTTTGAAATACTCCTGACTCTGCTTGCAATTAGTGGGATTCCTGTTCCGGGAAAAGCTCAGCGTGTTTTTCCTAGGACATCAGCTGGTTCTGCTGTAGGCCCCACCTCTTTTGACCAGTACTATTGGACACGGAATACACCACCTGTACCCAGCACTGCCCAAAATCCCAGCTGCAAGGTCGAAGACCGTATGCTTCAGGGCACACAGTCACTGCTCAGACGCTGATGGTGGTTGTTGTTTTCTCCATGAATGTAAGTGTCCAGTTCAAACCAAATGTTGTCAGTCTAGGGTGGCCTAGGACTGAAAGCAATTCCAGATTAATCTAGCAGGTTGTCAAGAGATCAAAAATGCCAACAATGTACGAGTTGATGCAAGTTACTGCCAGGTACATAAACAAGGAAGGCATCTTAGTGGAGTGGTTGATGGCCCAGCCAAATACTGCCCCAAACAGGCTTTTAGGACTACCTACTCATCAACTGTATAAGACTCTGAACAGAATGAACACTTGCTTGAAATTAAATAATTAAACTAGCTACAATAAAGAGCACAGGACAAAAACAAAGCAAAACAAATCAGAGGAAAAGATACACAGCATTTCATAAGATGGAACTGATCATGGAAGCCCTTGGTATAAAAAAATAAATACCCAAACACACACAGCACTGTGTTAGGAAGTTGAATTTTTCTACAAGGTGAAAAACTGGTATCACTGAAGACAATGGCATGTCTTCCACTAAGTCATTTGAGTTTTAAGGTCACTTCTCTGTGTTTAGGAACCAGAGAATATTTAATGGGTATGACAGAATTCACCTTAGAAGTACAAAATACCCCTGACACTGGATACAGCATGCCACTGTATTTTTTTGAAAGTCAGAAATAGAATTATTCTGAAAGTATTAGGAATGCTGGGGTTTTTTTCAGTGCTCCTTTTATTTTGGTGATAGGGGCAAAATGAGTTTGAACAGGTTAAAGTGAGTAATTGAGATTGCTTTAAAATAAATGGAGATTTATATTCTTATTAGATGAAGACTTGCTGTCTTGTCATTAACCCTCAGTTCACTGAACTGGTTCTATTGCAGGGACTGCAGTTAGAACGTGAGTATGCCTGGTTTGCAGTTCAGAATGGGGCTGCTATGGTTGCCTTCAGAAAAGCAACGAGTATAAATCTGCCATGGAAATGGAAGTTAAAGAAGAAGAAAATGTAATAAGAAAACTACCTGACAGATCAAAAACAAGGGAGCCATGTCAGCTTTCAAAGTGCTGCCTGGATGCTAGAAGGGATGATGGTAAGTGGTTCATAGGCCTAGCAAGCCACTTACACACAGCTCCTGTTGACTTTGGAGGACTTTTTCTGAGGCAAACAGAAGCTTCCCAAGAAAACACTTGAACCTAGCTAGCAGCACTAATGAGATAAGTCTGTAAAACTCTCTGTGCCATTAGTAAAGCACCTAGGAATACTAACAGCAGGGGTAAGGAAAATCAGATGTCACAAAGGATTCTAAGGTGCTTCTTCCCATTCCCAGACCATTCTACCTGATTTTTTGGAGTAGCATGTTGCAAAGCCTGTAAAATGCAAAGCCAGCTTTTTAGCATGCCTAATGGAATGCCCCCAGCCTCCGGTAAAACCAATAAAACTGCATTTTCACAGACAGGAAACCAAAGCTTCTGAAATAATAACAAATTTTAAAAGTGTGGAATTATTTACTATTTGTATCACAATAGCAAGCAGAGAAGCCAAACAAACTGGGAGTTGCCTAATATTGGGCAATGTGCAAACATAGCACAAACATCACAGAAATATGCAACCTAAACAGTCCAGACAGCCAGAGGGTGAGAGAGGAAACATAGATTCATGTTAAACAATTATGTATTTCCAAAGCCAGAATAAAAACTAAGGGAAGCTACAGAAAATGTATTAGAAACCTAATGATCAGCAGGGTTCTTGCCAGTGTAAAAAACGCTATTGTTTGTGGAGTTTCATTTCTGTCAGAGAAAAGGACAATGAATGAAGGTATCATGCAGATATTTCATTGCAGGCTCACAATGAAGCAACTGCAGCCACGTAGCAAAGTTCCTTTCTGAGAGAAACAGTAGTATTATCTGAGAAAATCCCATTGTATTTTCACTTGGTGAGCTTCTTTTGTTTAAGGGTCTTCTTTTTATTATGCAGAAAAGCTCTGAGCTACTTTGCTCAGGTCTTTACATGTTGAGTGAGAACTTAACTGAGTCAAGAGGGCACGCATTCTTTTCCCTTCTCTCCACACTTTCTTGGTCAGTGGTAAATCCACTTCACACTACTTGGTGAAAGAGCACCTCAATTTGTGTTTCAGGTCTCTGGTTCTAATTCAGAAAAAGACATACAGTACCCATAAAGCCTTAAGGGAGCAGGCATGGTGCATCAGCTTCCACATGGACAGTTACTGGGCCACATAGAGGGACTTGTATTCAAAATGGGTGCAGATTCAGAGACTTTCCTGGGACTTCTGGGTGAAATTTCTGCTCTTTTGGAAAAAAAAAGCAGTTTTTTTCCTCACCCTGTCTTGTTCACAGAGAAGAATCAATTAGAGGAAATAGTGGAAGGTGAATATCCCCATCAGCTTCTTCTTCTACCATAAAAGAAGACAAGCAAGAAGTTAGCCTTTCTTCCCTGGTCCCAGCACCCCCACTCACTGGGCTGAGCTCCTTTTAAAGCTGGTGGCTGTGACTAGACTCACCTTCTGCATTGGCCGTGGACAGACTCCTGCAACTGACTGAATGAGCAAAGCATAACACGTTGCCTCTTGTTAACTGAGCCACATGAATGGGCTGTATTCCTGGTTCCTTGCCTGTGGCAACTGCAAAACAAAACATGTTTGCCCAGGCTGCCGTCATGAGTCACAGACTCACGGAATCATTTAGGTTGGAAAAGACCTCCAAGGTCCCCGAGTCCAACCTTTGACTGGTCACCACCTTGTCAACTAGACCATGGCATTAAGTGCCATGCCCAGTTGTTTCCTGGACACCTCCAGGGATGGCGACTCCACCACCTCCCTGGGCAGTACATTCCAATGTTTAACAGCCCTTCCCATGAAAAGATTCCTAGTGAAGGTATGAAGGTACAGAGTTGCCACAGGTAAGGAATGTAGGTACGGTCAGCTAATGCAACTCAGTGAGTAGCTGCCTTAACCACTTGTAATTGCTGTTACACACCTTCACTGACTTGTATGTGGCTACAGTAGAAACAGAGGAATCCCATGGAGTTTATGAGTGTTATGAGTGTATTGTTCATTCGAAAAAGGGAGCAACATATTTTTAAATTTGGAATTATAAAGTATTTTTTCCCTTTTAAAATCAATCTTTTTTTGGTTTGTTTGTTTGGGTTTGGTTTTTGTTTCTTGGTTTTTGGTTTTTTTACAGACACCATCAAAAACAGCAATGATGGATTTTTCTATTTGTTGTGTTTGGTGTGCTAACTAGCAAACACTCTGGACCACAGGGTGGGGATAATGTTGTTTACCATCAAAGGTTCACATAAATATTGATTTACTTCTGCCTGACCATTTTTTTTTTCATGCTTTGGCATGTGGCCCTGAGAACAGCAGGAGAGGAGGAGGTTTTTGAAAGAAAATGTTCTTGCCCAACTTTGGATATGGAAGAATTAATTAGCAAAAACAGTCAGTAATACGGGCAAGACTATCACTGGGGAAAGAAATCAGAAGAATGGTCAGTATTTAGTCAGAAAGACACAAGAGAGGTACTTGGAAAGTGATAAAGGCACCATGACTGTGCTTTTGAGGAACTAACGGTAATAAAGCAGAATACAAACTGTTGGTCAGAGCGCATTTGTCCAGCTCAGCTCAACCTATTGAAGGCTTAATTGAGTTTACTTGAAAGCATGGCTGTCCCTATACACAGTTTGTTCTCACACACAACATGATTAGTACTTTATTAGTAACAATGGCAGCTGAATATGTACCATTGCTGCCAGAAGCAGCCTGGCACATGACTGTCTTCTGAAAAGTGTTTGGCACATGCTTTCACAATGTAGATGAATCTTCTGACCCTGCTGCTGGACCTGGTTTGAAAAGGTTGTCTTCTTAGAGGTTTATGCTACTGGCTACACAACGTCCCTTTGGGCACACTAGTGTCTGTGGAGACACTGTGCAGATACAGTGGGGATCCCTGAAACTCTGAAGTTGTACTGGAACCATCTAGCACAGATGACTGTGGATGCAGGCACTTTGTTCCTTGAGAGGAATTGCTGTGGGGAACGGTACAAGTCACGTGTTACCACAGCGCTTGATGGAAACGCCGCAACTCTTTAGAGTATAATGGTATTCCTGAAGTGTATAGTCCTTCAGGATATCATTACTGCGTTAGCTGTTTCGGCCAAAGATTTCTGTGATGTTTCTCCAATTCACCTGCCCCTGCATGAAATTTAACCAATAAAAAACGGAAGTTCTTACATCACGTATCTTAAACATACAATGTTGAAACGGCACATTGCGCCGTGTTCGCCGCCTTGGTTTGTACGCTTTAAAAACCAGGGTGATGTTTCTGCTGACATTTTCTGTGTAAATATGCCTACTCTCAACATTTCAATTCAACCACGCGTTATTTTTTGCGCAAGTTCAACGGAATTTCTTGTAGCGTGTCTTCTCCAATATTGCTTTGTTCCATCTCCCAATAATTTCTCAGGAGTGGAGTCCTGAGAAACAGAGCTTGAGAAAGAAAATGAACTTGTAGTTTAGACTGACTGGATCTGCACTTGAACGCTGGATTACATTTCTGGTTTTACCACATCCTCTATGTATGACCTGAGGCAAGCTATACTGCCTCTTTATGCTGCAATTTCTCATCTTGAAAGTGGGGATAATAATACTTTCTTTACATCACAGGATTCTTGTGAAGTCCATTAACAGCAATGAAAATCTTAAGCAGAGTGGAAATAATCTTTGCAGGTACGAATAAGGTGAAGTGCCAGGTCCTGCACTTACATTGCAGCAATCCCAAGCAGCGCTACAGGCTTGGGGAGCAGCAGCTTGAGAGTTGTTTTGCAGGAAGGGACTTGGGGGTGCTGGTCGACAGTAGGCTCAATATGAGCCAGCAGTGTGCCCAGGTGGCCAAGAAGGCCAATGGCATCTTGGCCAGTACCAAGAATAGTTGTAACCAGAAGGACCAGGGCAGTGATCATCCCCCTGGACTTGGCATTGGTGAGGCTGCACCTCGAGTACTGCATTAATTTCTGGGCCTCTCACTTTAAAAAGGACAATGACGTGCTGGAACTTGTCCGGTGAAGGGTAACAACACTTGATAAGGTCTAGAAACCATGTCTTATGAGGAAGAGCTGACAGTGCAAAGGCTTGTTTAGTCTCAAGAAGAGGAGGCTCAGGGTGACTTGATTGCTCTACAACTACCTGGAAGGAGGCAACGAGGTGGGACTGGTCTCTTCTACCTCGCCTGAAGTGAGAGGACTAGAGGAAACATCCTTAAGCTGAGACAGGTGAGATCCACATTAGATATTAGAAAAAATGTTTTTCACTGTTAGGGTGGTCAGGTATTGGGACAGGTTGCCCAAGAAGGTTATGGAGTCACCACCCCGGGATGTGTTTAAGAGGCATTTGGGTCTGGTGCTGGGTAACATGATTTAGTGTCTAAGGGGTTAATGCGGTAGTGCTGGGTTGGTGGTTTGACTGGAGGATCTTAAAGGTCTCTTTCAACCTCATTGATTCTATGATCTAAATAAGGGTGTGCATCATCTAAACACACAGAACAGAAACACCATTGGCAGGGCACTGAGCTGAAACTGACTTTTTAGTGACTGTCTCTGCAAGGGGAGATCAGTGGCAGGACATGCCTGATGCAGACACTTCTCACACTGTGTCCTTCTAAAGGCAAATTAGATATAAGCACATCTGGTACCCCAGCAGACACAAAGCCCTCTTATAAAAATGTCCAAAATTGTAAGAAAATAGTCTGGAAAAGTAACAAAAACCAAACATGTTGTCAGTCAAGGGATCTATATTGCTAGTTAAGTGTAAATGCCAGTGATGCATATAGGCTAAAAACAGAGATCAAAATGTTTTTAATTATCTTTCATACGCATGATATCCTTTTCACACTATTTTATATGAGTTTGTGGATTTAGGTATAGATCGGGAAAGTTTCCACTCCACAGCTGGTGCCTCCAGTTGCTTTACTTGTGATATTGTCCAATTTCAAGTTAGTGTCACTGTCACATTTTCCATTTTAACTCATGCCACTGAACCACAGATGATGTGCAAAACTGGGACAAGTACTGCACAGGTGAGATGGCAACCTGTCTGCGTGGAGAGCCACAGCTCGACGGTGTCACTGGGTAGTGCTGCTGGCCGTACCTCTCTACCCAGCAAGGAATACCCGATCTTGTGCATTCATCATTGTGTTTCGTATTTGGGTAATGCTTGCCACCTTTAGCGTTTTCCCTCTTTTTTTTAAAAAAAAAAAAAATGCATGATATGGTGGAATGGAGCGGCAACAGCTCTCTTCAAGAGTCGCAGTGGCACCTATTTTGAACCAGTAAACCAGTCACAGGTGTGGAGCACCCACGATGAGCTACGACCTCTCTGTCACCGACCGAAGTGACTGTCCGGGAGGGACAGGGGTGCCGGGGATATAGTACGGGGAAATTTTCCTGACACTCAGAGTGCGTTTGCTGCTGTCAACAGAGGGAGGTCAGAAGAAGCCAGAGCCCCTTCTCTTTCCCCGGAGGTCCGACCACAACCACACCAGCTTTCGTGACCTGGCATCCACTGCTCCCTTCTGCCTCGGCAGTGCCAGCACATTTGGGGCGGTCGGCGGGGACCGGCCAGCCCGCGGGCGGTGGGAGCGGGGCGGGAGCGCTGGTTGGAAGGCGCGGCGGCGGCGGAGGAGGAGCGGGCGGCACGGCGACAGCGCTGACGGGCAGCGGCAGCCGCTCTTTGTCCCCTCCCCTCCGCGGCGCGCCCAGC
>VXAY01004362.1:0-121920 GCA_013399855.1 Oxyruncus cristatus | reverse complement strand
GGAGCGTGCGGCAGGAGGGCAGGTGCTGCCGTGGAGCTGCTGTGGGCAGGTGGACGAGCGGTGGGGCAGCGCGGCCCGGGCTTGGCTTGGCTTGGGCTGGGCTCGGGCTCGGGCTGTGCCCGGCCGGAGCTCGGGCTGTGCCCGGCGCAGGGCGTGGCGCCGTGGCGGGGATGCCGTGGTGCCGTGGCGGGGATGCCGCGGCGCCTCCTGCCCTCGCTGTCCGCCAGCCGCGTCCCCGAGCCCCGCGGCGTTGCCCGAGCGGTGCGAGGCCGCCCGGGAGGGGAAGGAGGGGCTCCGGGCTACAACAGCTATGAATTTCGTGCGCGCCCAGAGAGGTAAATTAGGATTTAACGCGGTTATTTGAAATGTGGCGCTTGCCTTCTGGGTTAAGCGTGTGGTTTTGAGGCAGTTCCTCCGTGTGTGTGTGGTGGCCGTGTGCTCTTACCGGGGTTATAACTCTTTCTTTCCTAGGCCACGAGAACGTGACGATCTGTGACTTTGAAGGGGGATATGCATTAAACTGTAAGTCTTCTGATTTTGTTCCTGAACTTGGATTCGTGAATGAAAGGAGTAATGATTTCATGTTTGTGAGACAAAAACTGGAGAAGTAATTTAAGTGAAACCCTAAGCAGGCTTTTCCCATGGCCATTACAAGTATATGTGCCCCCTGGACTGTGATATTTGGTCATAAATAGAAAAGTAAAGAGAATCTGTAAAACCTGGGGGAAGGGATTGCCTCAAGCTCTTGCTTTAGGCATGGTTTTGGTGATTGGTCTTATTTAATCCTCAAGGGCTGACAGTCACATTTTAAGGAAACACCTGTAAGTGTAATGCTAGTATGTTTCCCTATATTTGACTGAAGTAATTGAGGTTAGATGCTGCTTTTTCCTCACTCATAAGCAATATTTAGTCAATTATGTTGTTTAAGTAATAGTGCCTCATTGAAGGTACAGATACATTTCTGAGAGTTGTTTTTTATGATTTTGAAGCATAGATGGGATTTTGAAAGATGTAACAAAATACTAGATTTCTACTATAATAATGTTTTTTGAAGGGCAAATGGGACCGTGGTAGATGAAATTGCAGAAGGTGATCAAGCAAACGATTACAGCCACTAATGAAATAAGTAGGAGCTCAAATAAGCCATGAGTTAATTCACTGTATAAATTTAGTATGTACATAAACTGAATTGTATGTCAATAGATGCATCACTGCTCTTTTGAATTTGGTTTCTCCCATTAGGTTGGGTGAGAAACTAGAACCTGGATATAGTTTCTGTGTATCTAGGTTGAAGTTGTATAGCTTAGAAATTACATCAGGCAGTCCAGAAAACATTATATGGCGTTTGTACACCACAGGAACTAAGAACTCTGTTGTTATATGTATCTCTGTCATGCATGATCTTTTGATTTAAAGGGTGTTTCGCTGAAAAATAATTGTTGATTTGCTTGTGCTGTCATATAACCAGACAAAATAAATTTGTTTTGAAGCCTGCTGGTAATTCTGACCTTACGAGGCTGTCGGAAGTTCCATGATGGCTTGGCTTGCAGTGTGGTGGTCTGTGGGAAGCCATGTGGACATGTTGGCTGATCATGATAGGGAAAAGACAGTTATAAGTGTTTTGCGCATCCTGTCATAGTTTCTGCTGCCCAGAAAACAAATTGAGTTGATTTAGTAAAGGGAAAGGGAGATGAGAAACTGAGTGTCTTTCTAAATATTTTACTGTGCCTTTTTTTACCTAGATAGCAGAGCTTTCAATGCAGTGATAAAACATTAACCCTAGAGTGGTAATCGTGTGCTATGGAGGCATTGCAGTAAACAAGAAGTATTAAATGTCTAATTTCATGTCTTTCCCCAACAAGAAGTTTAATCGACACTGTCCTGCATTTTTAAGAGTAATGTTTTGTGGTGGTGAAATAATGCTAATCAGCAGTTGTTGCTGTAATTGATTGTCCACTGGGGAGGAGTCTGTGTAACACCTGTTAACTTGACCAAGCTCTTTAGAGCAAGCTTGCACAAAACCTTAGTACTCCCTGGAAATAAATCTCTTGTTGATTTTTTTTTTTTTTGTGTGTGTGTGTGCGTGGTTGTTGTTACTTTCATTTTCAGTGAACTTCGCTTGATGTGGAGTGACAAATTAGGTGTAAACTTAGCATACCATATTGCTAAAGAAAATCTCATGCCAGTCTGCTTTGCAAGCTCTGCCATGCTTCGTGTTAGCTTTGGGCAGAAACCCACACTGTCAGTGTCATTTGGATAAAATTCAAATGTAACTAATTTTAACTAATTTTTGAATGACACCTTGACTACTCAAATTAGTTTCCCGTAACTCAGTTGCAGCCCTTGATTACATTGACAGACTGAGTCCAGGTACTAAGTAGCAGTTTATCACATAGTTAATTACCGCAACGCATGTTTTTACTAGATAGGATTCTAGTTAATGTTGTAGACTGTTGCCTTGCGTAAACATACGTCTGAATGGCCCCGTTATCTTTGGTCCCTGCCTTACCTCTGGGTGTCTGTTTCCCGTTCTACACCTCTGTGTGCATAGATACAGAAAATGGATGAAGACTAGTGTGGCCCTTCCTAGATCTGTGTTGTACCTCTCTGTGTCTCATTCATCAGAACATGTTTGCTAGTAAGTGCCATGTCTGTTTAACATCAGTCTTCTTGTGTCTCCTAATTTTAATATTGACCTTTAAAGGGGATAAAGAGTTCAAAAAGAACTTAGGGTGTTGTGAAAGTGTCAGTCACTGTTTTGATACTTGAAAAGTGAGAGAAATGCTTTCTTATGTGTGTTAAAGGGCTGTAGAGAAATGGCTGCTGTTTACTCCACAAGCATGGCTGAAACATGTAAATGCTTGTCTTCCAATGCCATTTTACCAATTCTTAAACTATACTTAGCAGGATTAACATGAAGGAGTTTTTGTAATATTGTAGCTATTATATAGCTGTCTTACAATATTACTTTTGCGTTATAAAGTACTGAAGCAAAATGTGATGACTGCACAAATAAATGATTTTTTTTTTACAGAAATTTTTTTTAATAAACTAGATGGAGATGCATTAGAAAAGCATGGACGTCGTGTTCCTTCCTGTAGCCAAACCTGGGAGGAAAATAAAGGGGAGAGGAGGAGAAATGCTGCTCTGAAGCATGCTGATCCTGAGGGGGTGGATTGGATTTCTTTTTCTTTAAAAAACTTCAGTAGATCTGCAGAGAGGCTTTTGATTATTCACAGTCACTTAAAGCTTTCATGTAATTTTGATGAAACAAGTCTGTCTTACATGATTAGTGTCTCTTGTTTTGTTGTGTGACTAGCAATGGTGTTAAGAAATAATGACAAATTCAAGGCGGGAGGAACCTGAAACAAATGAAAGTGGGTAGGAGAGCAATCAAACAGCTGCAGTGAGGGCTTCACATAAAGGGCAGATTGAAGAGGAAGTTTAGCAGCTAGGAAGCTGGCTGTTGGTAACAAACTGAATGTCGGAAAGTTAATCTGGTGAGTGTCCTATGAGAGGGTCTGTGCTCAGTGCATTACACAGCTGGGAACTGTGCCTGAGCACTCCTTTGGTCTTTTTCAAGTTCAGTGTTTTCTGGGTGGTTGTAAGTGGATGTGGGAGATGAAACTCCCAGTCCAAGGGTAACTGTTGTTCTAAGAGGAATGGTGGTTTCTGTTGACCCCTAAACTCCAAGAGGAAGAGGAGCTTTCTGGCTCATATAGAAGGCACAGTTAAGGGAGTGCAGACCTACTTCAAAGCAGTCTTACATATTCCTTGTCAGTGTCTCATTAACAGCAGGGCTTAGAAAGGAGGTGCAAGGAGGGAGATGTAGGGTGCCAGTGCGATCGTCAGCAGCTTTTGCAGGCTTCTTCTGGAAACATAGCTGAACTGTATTAACTTTCTCCTCTGGTTTAGTTAGCTTTTTGTCCAGTCAGACTGGCAGTATTTCTTGTGAGATGGCAGAGGGAAAACTTATACCTTCTCTCTGCATGTGCAGCAGTGTGTGAGTGGTGCATGGGAGAAAGCAAGCTGCTTACAATTGCACTGCCTGAAGAGCTAGGAGCTGCTGTTTCAGCTTGCTTCAAAGGCTAAGCTGTATTCAACAAACTACTAGAAATGGGTCTCTATGGGTTGTGTTCAATGGATGGCTTACTTATCTGGCTGATGCTGAAAGCAGGGATCACGTTGTAGGCCGACATCTAGTAATGTCAAAGGTCTGTTGGGTTGCAGTTGCCTGAGCACTTGATCTGATACTGTGGTAATTAGAAAACTGTGAACTCAATCCTTCACTGAGCAGAATTTGAATCTTTTCCCCACCATACATAAATTGTAACAGAAATGTCACGGCCCAGGGTGAGATTGGTTTACATAATGCAAACAAATCTCCTGTATGTCAGGAGAGAGGTGCTGGAAAAGAAATTGCCATTCATCTTCATAGTAAAGGAGAAAGTTTGATCTATACAATAAGGGGCTTGTAATGCTGGGACAATATTACACATGGTGATGACCACTGCGATCCAACAATTTTTGACAGCTTAACAGTTGCAGTACTTAGAGTTGCACTTTAGGCAAGCAGGGATAAAACACTGTAAGTATCTCTAGCCGTTTTAACTAAAAGAGAGAACTATTTGTTTTATCAGTGTATAAATGGCACAAGGACAAAACAGTGCATGAACCAAGTAGCTGATTACAGACTTTTATCATTGTTTCCTGGATGTTTTGGTATCTTACGATTTTTTTACAAATTGCTGTACAGCTCAATCTGTACGGGCCTTGAAGTTTATCAGTTACTACAGGGAGTTCAGAAATGTTTCCTTAAGAAAACTTTCTGCGGAACAGTCAGTCAAAATCCCAGTTGTCCTCATAGAAAAATAAGTGTGTCTGCCTTTTGAATGTGGTTTGTAATTTTTGACTTTAATTTAGTGCCTTTTCTGTCTCAAAGTACTGACCTATCATTTATGGGCTTGATATACCCTTCCTGTTTGGAAGGGGACCTTTTATCATCTCTCTTGTACTCACCCACTGAATTTGCAGGTCAACTTTAAGTCTTGTGTAAAAATAGGACTTCTCTAAATTGCATCTGGCTTCCTTGTCAAAACAGTTATATTACTAAATACTGAAACATTATATGCAGAAAGTACCGTGTTACATTTATTGGCTGCTTTTATCTTAGAGCTCATGTTCAGTAATTCTTGTGCTGACTCTTAATTGGCCCCACGTGATGCAGCTATTAGCATCAAACACCAGTTGCCAAAGGAATTCCACCTACTCCTTTAAAGCTTCCTAAGAACACTTTCTCACTTGAGCTTAACTACCTATTTCCACTTTTAACTCTTCAAGTCAATGGTATCTTGCCCTGATTTTTTGCACTGAAGTTCTTTTCTAATAAGATGAGTTTTTATAAGGTTGCCTTCATATAATTAAAAAAATTGAAGTTGTTGTAAGAAGATAGTTTCCAGTTAAGACTAATTCTGTTTATTAGAACTGTATAAAACAGATTTTGAGATACAATACAAGCTCTTTCCTCTAGCCAAAAACATGTGTAAGTATTTCAGAAGCAGGAGTTTATCCATTGTATTTGGTGTTGACATATCCAAGAAGTCAATGTACAATGGACTGGAAGAAAGGTTGAAAAATATGTGTTTTAAGTAACCTGTAATTTTTAAGGGGAGGGAGGAGGGAGCAGGGAATGGTTCCTCCATACCTTTAGTTAACATATTTATTGTTTAGTTTGGGCACAAGGAATCAACAATTGTCACCTTTGCTCCCAGTCCTTTGCCTTCTATGTTGTCAGGATATGTACATATTCACGGTAACATGATCCTCATTTCTTAAGATTTTTTTAAATTATTATCTATTTCATTTGAAAACTATGGTAAATAAAAGGAAACTACATCAAGGGCAATCCCATTTGGGAGAAACTCACAACAGGTCTGTGATAGTCCAAAGTCCAAGTGTGCATTTTAGTTAAATAGTATATAGTGTATAAATTAAGAATTCTTTTGAAGAAAATACATTGTTCTGAAAGTGACACTTCTACAGAGAACTGCTCAAATATTGACTGAGACAATGGGTGATTCTAGATTATGCTTTTTATACTGTATATATGCCATTTCTTTTTTCATATTATTAGACTTCATTCCCTTTCTTCCAAGGACAGAAAGCATGATGTGAAAGCTTTGTTGCTTTATTTCTTGTGGTTGAGGTCATACTAAGATGTTTTTGTCAGTGTTCTTCTGTACAGACAACTTTATCAAAATTATTTGCGACTTATTGTCTCCTTAATTGTAACTTAATTTGTATTTGCATCTATTCAGAGATGCTGAGGGCATTTCAAATACTGTACTGTTCCAAAATCCCCGGCAGCAAATTTTGCACATCACCATGGTAATGTGTGCACATGTGGGAGGAAGGCTAAAGTTGGAATCTGCATTAACAGAATCTGTTAGTATTACATATGCTCAGTGGCACTAGCACTGCTTGTTCTTTGACGTAGATATGTTCTTTGCTTAATTAAAAACAAAGTAATATGATGGAGTTAAAACTCCCTATCGTCATTTTTTCAGTTGTTGGGGGGTTTTTTGTGGTTCTGAAACAAATCCACTGAAATTATCAGATATGTGGGTAATTATTGAATCCTCTTTCTGTTCAGAAGCTGGCATATGATAATCTTGAAATCTAGCAAAGAAATTACAAAACTTCTTTGTTCCCTCTCTGGGAACTGAGGGATAGACTTAAGTCACTGTTTTCCAACTAGAGCTATCTACCAAGGACACTTACTACTGATACTCATGTCCTTATGATTTCTGACAATTTCCTGTGAATGTTTAAGGTTCTTGATTTTGGGTAAGCCTCTCTGGATGCTTTTGTACATGCAGTTGTTGCCTCAGTCACAGAATTAGTTCTGAAGTGTCATCAATACTAGTTTAATTTTATTTATTTTTTCAAAGAGGAACTGTGTTGTGTTCTAGAGTGCTGAAACTGGTTCCTAATTGCCCTTATTCAGTCAGCACAGATGACAGACAGACTTATAAATGCCTATGAATTTATAGGGAGAGTGGACAGGAGGGAAGTTAAACCTCACTTTTGTCGCTTTACTACTGTAGTCTAAATAAACTGGAGATATAAACGTCCTGGAGACTTGGATGAAGAGTGATTTATTTTCTCCATTACTGTATTGCTTGTCTGAAATCTCCAAGTAGGAGAGCTATGCAGATGGTGAAGGGTGTAGAGTGGAAGCCGTGTGAGGAGCAGCTGAGGCTTGGTGTGTTCAGCCGGAGAAGAGGAGACTGAGGGGAGACCTCACTGCAGTTACAACTTCCTCATGAGGAGGGGCAGGCACTGATCTCTGCTCTGGGCTGACCAGGGACAGGACCCAAGGGAATGGCCTCAAAGTCAGAGGAGGTTTAGGTTGGATATTAGAAAAAGGTTCTTCCCCCAGAGGATGGTTGGGCACTGAACAGGCTCCCCAGGGCAGTGGGCACACAACCAAGGCTGACAGAGCTCAAGAAGTGTTTGGATGATCCTCTCAGGCACAGGGTGTCACTTGTGGGGTTGTCTGGTGCAGGGCTAAGGGTTGGACTGTGATGTTCCTGGAGGCCCCTTCCCATTTAGGATATTCTGTGATTCTGTGAAATTTTGATGAGTTGCAATAACTTACTAGTTTAAAAATACTGACGCACTGGTATTTGAAGTTACAGAGGAATTGATATGGGCTCAAAATGTCAAATTATGACTTTTGTGTCAGATGGCCTGAGAGGGTGGGCTTCTTCATGCTTTCATTGCATAGATAAACCCAAAAGCAAAACCACCAAGAAGGGCATGGAGTTAAAATGCTCTTGCTGCATCAGAGTTCAGATGAGTCAGAGGAGGCTCATGAGAGCTGCCTGTGCCACCAGCAGAGCAGAGTCATTAGCCTGGTGTGACATGAACTGTCAGACTGTCCTGAACTTACAGAGTCATCTGCCGATCTGAGCCATCTGTGTGTACGCTCACATTACTCGAGGTATTTTGTTTTTACAATGCTATCCACCTTTTGAACACGATCTGTCATAGTAATAACACTTAGTACTGTGGTATTCTTCCTCCAAAATGCCAGGCCTCCTTTCGAGAGTGCAAGTGTGGGAAGTGATGACTTTGACAGTCTTTGCCTTAAGAAAACAAGTTGTGTTTTTTCAAGGCTGTTTTTGTGAAGGCTGAACACTGTAGGCAGGGGAGTCATTTGTATATCTAGTAACTTGGTAGGTCCCTTTTTTGCCTGTGGAAGAGGGAGACATTTAATGTCCCCTAACAGACTATCTCTCTTCCTAGTTCTTTAAAAGACAAAACTTGGGGGTCGGTAGGACTTCAAACAGTGTTTTGGGTGGGATTTTTTTGTTCCATTGATTCCCTTGGGCTTCTCTTTCTGTTGTGTGCAGGATTTGTAGTAGCACACAGCTTGATTGCCACCTGGGTGACATAAAGCAGACAGCTAAGGGATTCTTCATACTAGAATTTGAAGAAAAATTTAAGTAAATTACATCCTTTACCTGATACATCAGTGAAGCTATTCGTGGCAGGTTCTCAAAGTCTGTATTGGCAGGTGTGAAAACACAGTAACTGCTTCTGAAAAATATGCTAAATGCTCCTTCCTCCCACCAAAACTCCTGACAGTATTAGACTCTTTCAGCTGTTTCCTTACAAAAAAAAAAGAAAAGCCTTTATGGTAGTAAAATAATCTGAAAAAGAAGCATTTGGGCACAGATACTTTTTCCTTCACTTTAGAAAGACTTAGCCTCTCAAACACTGTCATACATAGTGAGTGTCTCCATACTAAAAATTTAGTTTGTCTGATTTGAGTGAAATGCAAGGTTTCACCCCTTATGTAGCTCTTCCAGCCTCTGACCAAGGTCTCTTTCAGTCTTCCCCTTAGTGTATTCATGCAGCATTGTCCATTCCTCTTCCAAGTAGACGTGTGTGTCACTGATGAGCCAAGGAGTTTCGTTAGGATAGAGAAGAAATAGGAAAGCCTGATACTAGCACAGATAAACATGACTTGGAGGTCAGTCTTGGAGGTGTCTGACACCTACTTGTTTCCAAAAGAATTTTTTTTTTTTTTTTCCCTTGGGGAGATTTCTGGATGCTAACTGAAGTAAATACAAACATTATAAAGGGTTGAAATGTCCTAATGTTGCTGTCTTCTAAGGATCTCTTGAAAACAGTGTTTGAGGTGGGGAAAAGGTGCTCAGAGATAAGTTGAAGCAGGCTACTCTCCCAAGTCCTCCCCTAGGCTAAGTTGTTGAATAGAGTATCTTCATCCTAAATGCATATCTCAGTGTAAATTCTGCCTCTAGTTTGTTCCGTAGAGGACTCTAATTTTGAGATTTATATCCCTCTGATAGGAATAGGAGACACCAAAATGAACTTTCATGATTTTTTTTTGTTTCTCGACTTACCTTTAATGTTAAGTGCCTTATGGCTCTTTTGGTGCCAAATATGCACAGCTCTGAACTCGTTGACATTTCCTGACTCTGTTCACATTCATTATGGCTCTATTAAGTGAATTGGTGTACCAGTTATAGGCTTCATAATGAAATAATAAAATGTGCTTTACTGACTATCTGTAATTTTCTGTATGTATGTGACTTTGCCATTGGCTGGAATAGAAGGATGGTTGTAAATCTGTGTATATACTATATATGTCTAGGGGAGTGAACATCACTTAGCAGGTGCAAGACACCTTTCTTCTGTTTCTTTTTCTAGTAGCTTGCAAAAGAGTGAAAAGGTTAGAGATGTTGTAGTGAAGACTGTGAAAACCAGTATAAGGGGTAGATTATCATTTTCTTATGGATAAACCAGGGAAACTGCTGGAGTTCACTGCCTTTTTTTTTTTCTTTCAATGGAAAAGGCTGAATGTTTGCAGGCTATTTAACTAGCTGTTCTTGTACCTTAAACTCATGGTCTTTTTAGCTTAGAAAGTAGTTTTCCTTATGACACAAATGCATTTTTAAAGCTTACTCTACATGTGTAGGGTTTTCAAGTTCTGTATCAAATTTCAGCCTGTTTTGTGTGATTAAAGACAACTTAGAGAATGTTGTGAGGCTACACTGATGATTTTCCTCTCTGAATTTGATGCTTAGGAATAACTATTAACTTTCTCAAGTCTGTTAAGGCTTGTGATGCTTCTGTAGCTGCCCCATTAAAATGCACTTCTTTGGCGTTTAGGTTCTCTAAAATAATATGTGTCTCTTCAGTAGAAGCACTGTAAATACGTTTTGCCTTTCTAAAGTAAGCCTTGTCTCATTTACCTTAGTGACTTGGACCTTGTCATCTTCATTTTCATACACAGGTTTCGTAGGGAACTCCTCAAAAAAGGCTAATATGACTTTTAAGCTGTGGTGGACTAAAACAAATAAGGAATCATCTGATCAGATAACACCAGGACGACCATGAAATCACCTGCTAGTGTGGCGACGTTAGTGATTTCTTGTAACTGGTTAAATCGGTAATTTAATTATTACTTAGAAACACAGGCTTCAAAACAAGGCTTCAGACAGGCATAAAGCCTCAAATTCTCATGCAAATGATGACACTTAGACAATTGCTAGTTATAACTGACTTTTTTAATGAAAGAGTGATGTGGGCAGGTCTGCAGTAAGCTGTCCAGACTTAACAGAAGGCGGGTACAGCTTGATTAGTAGCGTGCCTTGGCAGTACCTGCAAGCAACCATTCTTTCCACTCTGCTGTCATTTAATAGCCTTTCAAGCCAAAAGTCTACCATTTATAGAAATGGTTTTGTTAATTAAATTCTCCATAAGGATGTGGGTTTAGTCTACAGGCTTCATTCACGTGAGACTCTAAATAGCTGTGACATGGTGACTTACAGCCACTGGTCCAGGTCATCGCATTTGTGACTGGCTTTTTAAAATGTTACGTACAAGGATTGCTTTCACTGTTCTGTCCTGCTGCTCTAACAGCATGGCCCTAGACTTCTAATGCTACAATTTAGAAAAGTCTGTGAGTCTACACTTAGTGTAATTTTCTTTAAGGAGAGCAGTGAAGGAAGATATTTGTCCTAAAAGTTGTAAGTACGCTGTGTTAACATCTCATAATGCTGAACTGCCTCAGGTTTCTCTTAGATTCATATTAGTAAATTTTTCTTTCTCCACTTTGCTTTCAGTTGCATTGCATTTGAGTGAGGAGGTCCATGCTTAACTGCAGTTAAACTAGTTGTTTCTCACAACTATGTATCAGATATTGTCCACAGAGTCTTTAACTGGGAGGTAGCTAATTTTCAATGACAGTTCAGTTACAAAATTGACATCTGCTCTCAAGGTGCATGTTTACATTGCTGGCATTAAGGGGTGTATTTGCTTTCATATTGAGCTTGTTAAGCAACCAGTGTGGTATCATGTGCTATAAGCTGGTGGCTCGGCTGTTCTGTCTGAGGAACAACTTATTATGGTATGGTTATTTTACCAGGGGGGCGGGGAAAAAAGTCATCATATCTCTATTTACAGGTATTCTGAATATTTTACATAGTTTATATAGTTTATGTGGAGTCCAAGTACTGTGCTATTGAAGCGTTTTTCTTGTGTGCCTCGGCAGCTGTGGTGCTTTGCTCCAACTACATGTCCCATATTTGGGATCTGTAGTTCTCCAGCCCTCATCCGGTAACTCTGCACCTTTTATGTAGTCTGCCAAGCTTATTGTTCTGTTAATTAAAGTTTACTCTTGTCTCCCCTTCATTACTCTGAGGTAGCTAAGAATAAACAAAGAGTAATAACCTGTTGTCTCACTCCATAGCCAAAGGAAGGAGACTGAAATCTCATACTTTCCTCAGAGTCTCTTTGTGTCACTGTCAGGACTGTGCAATAATCAAACATTATTTTCCTGAAGGCAGTTGTAGCCAATTCTTAATACTGTTTCCTTTAGTAATCCATTCATGTGAAGTATTTGTTTTTTGAGCACCCAGATTTCTATCCTCATAAAAAAGGTGCTCAGAGCTCTTGATATGTAGTGCCGTGCAGACAAGTTTCCCCTCTTTCCTCCCCAACATTTTGTAGTCTATTTTACTTGCTCTCATCTGCCTTTGCTCTTTGTTTCTAGTCCGTAATTTTTCTGACAATCTTTTCTGAAAACTACATGGGTAAAGATAAAAACCCCTTAATTTTACGTTTTAAATTTGTCTTGTGTCAGTCTGAGAAAAAACAGAAGACTCAGTTCCGTAGGTTGTGAACGAGGAAGGGCTGAAATATGACAAACAAGACCCCAGTAAATGTCAGCAAGCAAATGCCTTGCCATGCAGCGTGACAGTTAAAACATCAGGTATCTCGAGTGCAGAGGTGGGGCTTTTTGTCTGTGGGTTTGCTTTGCCTTTTTTTTTTTTTTCCAAAATAATATCTACAAAAACACTGCCCTAACGTTGGAAATGCATAAAACTTAATTTGCTAATACATTTGCCTTATTTTTGCATGCACATTTGAAGTGTGAACTGGATTTTTTGGGGTTTTCAGCTTTCCTCGCAACTTCTGTCTGTTTTGAAGCTGGTATATGAATGCTGTCGTGACAGTTTGTCATTACAGGTGGATGCTCTCTAAATACAGGGTGTTTTCTGATTTATTGTGTTTGGAGTTTGTTTTTTGGTTGTTTTGGTTTTTTTTTTTGAATGCAGGTTTAACAGCAGTAAATAATCTGCTGCCACTTCAAGTAGCAGTGATTCTTCTTGTCGCTCAGAGCCAGCTCTTACAAATGTGTTTCCTTTCTGTTATTGCCTGCAGTACTTGTAATCCATCCTTCCTCTAACTGAGAACTGCTGAACTTGGTAACAGATGTCATGGATGATAACTCAACAACAAACTTGTTTGCTAAACCTCACACACGTCATGAGATTTAACTGCCAAGTTACACCTTTTTATTGGGACGTAGTACAAACCAGTTATACACTGAACTACCTGGTATTACCAGTAATCTGAAGTCTGATCATTAAGGAAGATTACCTAGCTAATCTTGCAGCAACAACAACAACAAAAAGTTGGAACATATATCTGTTTCAGGACCTTTCCACATGTTCCTGCCAATATTAGAGTCTGAGCCTAGCAAAGAAAGGCAGCCAGAACTAAGTAGTTACTGCTTTTGTACCCTTGCTCCTTATTTGCTTCCTATATCTGTCATATGTATGTATATATATATAAATTATTTATGTATTTTAAACAGTGTGTGAACATACTGGGATATAAGAATAAAGAATAAAGACCTGAGAGTCGCAAGTTAGTGAAAGTTTCTTCACTGCTGTGAGAAAGGTAGCTTCTAATCCTTGAACTCATTCATATGTGGAAGTAGCTCAGTCATTCTGACATCTGTGGTGCTCTGCAAAAGAGAGCTCTTGGAGAAACTCCTGACTCTTCCTCCTTGGTAGCTGTTTTCTTCCTGGAATCATGAATGTACATTGCTCTTCATTGTGAATAATTTGCATTAGGAACTGTAATAGGTGGTCACTTCTGTAATTTTTTTTTTCCTTTTTCCTTGCTCTCTAGAATTGGGGATCTCTTCACTGAATAACTTGCTGCTTAAAGAAAGGACTTGAGTAACTGAAGTTGGGGAAAGTCAGGTAGGTGATACTGTCACTTTATTTTTCACTTTAAGTAGTGATGTAAACATAGATGACAGATATGTGAATATTTGTTGTTATATTAAAACCATCAAAGCATGATACGGATTTTAAGCTTAAGTAGATTGGATCTGGTTTCATGGCACTTCTTGTGAATTCTAAGCAGCATTTCACGTGCTTGGTGAGAAGCCCCTGATAAGAAGTCCATCGTGCTCATAATAAAAATAGATTGATATTCATATGAAATGGAGACTAATTTTGACAGGAGGTCCAGGTATAACTAGTTTAACAAATTATTTTTGACAGCATTGTCTTATTGCCCCAACATACTCTGATATTCATGGTATATGCAGCCACATACACTCTTAATTTCCTTCCCCAATATTCTTACTAAAGTAAATTCTCAATGGATTTGCTAATTACATCCATTTCTATACCTTTGTTTCAAGTAAGGCTTCTAAATGGATCTCCAATGTGTAATTCTTAGATAAGATGGCAAAATTCTTTTGGGGTTCTTTGTGTAATACCTTTCATGGCTTCAGTAATTTAATTTGTGATGTCATATTAATATGCTATTGTTTATCCTGGTTTGCACTGATTTTTAAGGACCCATCCAGCTTTCTTTCCTTCACGCCCTTCTCATTGCCATCAAGTATGCATGCTTTGGTGTGGTATTAAATAATGTATATGAATGGCCAGTGTTTTTAATCAGCTGAATTTGCCTCCACCAAAATTCTGAGATAAATCTCTTCCTATTTGACTTTAATAAGTGATGATGATTGTAGCACATTTATGTGGGGCTAATGGCTGTGAGTTAACGTGAGCACTGATGGAACAGTTAAACACTGAAACTATTGCTGATTTCTTATGAGCTCAGTTCTTTACAGCAACTTTAATTTTAGAAGCTTGCGGATTCTGCTTTAATCCTGTTTTCTTGTTTTTGTCTAAAAATCCCAAATGAACTGTGGAAAAGGATTCTGTAGAGTACCAGCACTGTAGAAAATGTGCATAAAGATCTCTTACCTATGCTGTTTCCTCAGAAAGAGGTGTAACTTTTGGAACAGACTGCACAATTCTCCACACAGTGTTTTGCAGGCTGTGCTCTCAGCTTCATTTCTCAGGAACTACATAACAAGTATCTTTCTGTTTTACCTTGCTCCTTGTGCCCCTGAGCACCATTCAGGTAGTACATAATTCTCTCTCCCTTCCCCCATGTTTCTTTGACAACTCCGAAGTGTTTTCAATGCCGCTGAAGATACCAGACATGTTTGGGCTTATCCTTCATGTTGTGCACTTCCTTTCCATTATCACCTGGTCTTTTTAGTTCTGATTTCACAATGACTTGTAAAATGTTCCAGCTAGAGAAGCTAGGGAAGAAAGAGTATGCATCTCTGAATTTACCCTGGAGAAGTATGCGACAAGGAAGTGGTTGTATTACTAGCAAGTGAAACTGAACTGTTTCACAAAGTGGGAGCAGGAGCTGCAGCCTCTGTCACTGGCCCTGCAGTTCCTCCTCTGGCTTGCTTCTCACTGCTGTGGCTCAGGAGCATCCCCAGATGTTTATATACCCACCCTGTGAAAAAAATGTTCCACTGCAGAATGAGAATGTGCAGATGGGAAATCTCTGTCCTTGAGATTCTGTCGGGACGGGGGAGAGAGAAGGAGGAAATAGTAACCTAATCAGGTAATTTTAAAACAATTAAATAATTTTAAAAACTAAATTTAAAAACTATAAAAATCCACAACCAAAAAAAAAACCCACCCACTAAAGGTGGATGGAAGGGGGAGAAGGGAAGGCAGGTAGTTGGGGTAGCATGTGTAGGGATGGTAGGGGCAGGTGAAAGGTGGTGATGTCTGTTTGAAGAAGAAGACAACTAGGAGGAAAAGAGGAGCAACATTTAATACCACAGGGGAGATGGGGCTCTATTGCAAGCATTTGGAGGAGAGCACAGGCATGGATGAGGGCTGATGCAGGAAGACCAAGTGGGGAAGGACTTCTGGAGCACTGACCCAGTCAGTGGTGATCCCCACTGGAGCAGGAGCAGACAGAAAGCAAAGAGAACTCCACGGTGCAAAAACATGTGTATTTCATTCTTGTGCCAGAAACAAGTGAAGTGCACTGAGTGTTCCCAACCTGTTGGCTGCCCTTTCTGTACGTGCTCCAGGAGTGTCTGCAGGAAGCTTCAATCACAGGTCAGGAAGTGCAGCCTTCCTGACTTGCCTTGATGGCAGCTGTGAAGTTGGTGAGAGTAAAATCTCCATAAACATCTTACAATATAGCCTATTCCAGCCTAAAAAAAAAAAAAAAAAAAAGTCCTCTTATTTTATCCCTAGCCTTAAGTCCTAATAAATTCTCTTCATTTAGCTGAAGTTTTTGTGGTTCAAACTGATAGATTGTAAGATGGGGATGCAGGGCAGTGCTCTGGCGCTGTTTCCTGCTGCCTCCTTACCTAGAACTCTGAAACTTTTCCTTCCTCTGCCCCACTGCAATTGTGTGGGTGGATCTGCATCTTTGTTCACATGCCAGTGTTTTTTGTCGCATGACTTTGACCACGTGGATGTACTTCCAGTCATGTGAAGTAGAAGCATTAAGGCTTGTGGCTCTTCTTCATAGTTAGTGTATTCCTCATCTGGTCTCGTGATATTCTGAAAGATACACTTTCCAACTGCTTGGAGCAAACCTAGAGAAATAACAGAAAAAAAAAAATATAAAAATGGTGTTTCCCTCAACTCTTCCATTCTAGTGTTGCTAATTCACTGAAGTTCTACAATAATGGGGTGGCGAAAAAGATGGAAAAAAATACCTTGTGGAGGTAGTGTCAAAACGGTAATGAATTTTAGATAAATGCTTTTACACCAGGAAATGACCTGAGTTTGTCAAGGAAGCCTTTGTTCCGCTCACGTCTAGCACTAAAAGCTCGTGCAACACTTCTGCAGTGCACTCCTGTAGCCAGAAGAACCATCTAAAATGTTAGTGGACCTTTCGTGTGTTCTGTGCACATCTTGATACCACCTCAGAAAAGCCCACGTACCTTCAAAATCTGAACAATGTGTTTTCTGTTATTTTGCCTTTTTAGTATTTGGTTCATGGGCTGGCTTTTCTGAGCAAGATTTTAATGGATTTTAGTTTCTTGTGTAGGGAAATGTTTAAGCTTCATCCAATATGCTATTGTCAATTCTGTATGATTCTAATTTTCAATTTAATAATTGATTCATTAATTTGGAGCCATGCCATAAAGAGAAATTTTATTTCATTTATATAATTGAAACTTAGCTCAGTGCTGTTCACTTTAAGGGCAGAGGAAGAAAGCTCACATAAGATGTTGGATTTCAACATTTTGTTTCATGAAGGGTTTTTGTTTTTCAGTTTAGCTTGACTTTTACCTTTAACTCCAGAGTTCTGATCGTTGCATTAATTCTGCAGGATAACTTTAAAGTAACACTGGTGTAAAACTGTCCTTCTGTTACACCATTTCTGATGCCCATTTGTGCAAACTCTCACAGTTCAGTACTGCTCTCTCCTGTACCATCTGTGTTTAATCTGACTGTCCTTCACTTCCTTCATGGTTAGACTTAGATCAGAGCACTGGGGTGCAGCTGGATTATGTGACTGATTCAGCTTCTCACACAGGTCTTCAAAACTGGTTTGCTTTGTTGTTTTTTGGGGGTTTTTTTCCCCTGAAATATCATATTTGCATTTTGAGGTAGAATACAGCTGATCCAATTGAACTATATTAATGTAGAAGCCCCCAGTGCAATTTTTTGATCTCACTTTTCACAGTGAGGTTTGAACATGAAGCACAAATTCTCTGAAGCTTTGTGCCATTGGAAACCATAAAACAGGGGAAAGTTAGGAATCAAAGACTGTCAGTAAGAGAACTGAAGTCATGGCAGCCAAGTTTCATTACACATATCTGTATGAAAAGAAAAATAAAAAGTAGGAAAGAAAAGTGTGTCAGGAATGTTGGTTGATGTCTAAATTAGATACTTAAACTGGTTTGCCCTCCTCTGTGGGAGAAGAAGGAAAGCACAAGGCCCACGAAGAAAATACATCTGCATGATGCTCAGTTTCTGTAATTTGAAATATTTGATATCCAACCTGAGAGATCTTTCATTTTTGAGGTTTTATATTTAGACTTCTAGCTAGCTATAGAATGTACTTTATAATGATATTTAAGTATCTCTCAACAGATTGGGTAGATCTCTTCTATAAGATTTTTTTATTTTTCCTTTCTGGAAGCACAGTCATATGCTGTAATCTTTTCCTTAAATTGGCTAATCTTATGTACAGTGTGAACTGTGGCATCCTGAAAAATGTATATGTTCTTCCTGCTCTCTTAACACACACTGCCCTTTGCAATCAAATTTTTGTTTTTATGTGTGATTTTATGCAGGAAAAAAAATCTTTATGCCATTTTCTAGTTAAGGCGCAAAGCCTAAGAAGCCTAAGAGTGTAATTCTGGCTTTTTTCACCATAAATAATCACATCTCCACGGAAGATGCCCCAAGTCCCTGTAATAACGCTTGGGACAAAGTGCTGTCTGCAGAGAGAATGCCAAGGACAGTGTCCTTGGCTTACTTGAATGTTGGCATCCTGTTTCCTGGGAGAGCCCAGGCTGAGTGTTAACAGTCCTTGTCACAAATTGTTTAGCACTTACTGCTTGTCTTGTGTACATCAGATTTGTAGTTACCCCCCAGTGTGTGATGCTTGTTCATTCAGTAAAGCTACCAGGAGTGTTATGCAGTCACGATTCCTATAGGTATGAAATAATTAAGGAACCCTATTCTGCAGCATGAAATTACTTGAAATACTTAAAACCTAGTAAGTTAGGTAGCTCAGGGGCAGAGGAGAGCTCCTAAGAACCTGAATCTTTACAGCAGGCTGAAAGTGTACATAACTGTAGGAGATCTGTTTCCCTTAACATACCTTAATGTTGTTCTTGAATTATGGGCTGGACTTCTAACCATGGCAGCTGTCCATTTTCTTCAAAGGAAGGAAAAGGATAATGTTCTCTCCTGTATGAATGATCTAATATCAAGAAGAAAAGAGCAAGCTAGAACAGACTTGTATTAATGGCAGGATTTAACTTTGAGGTTCATCTTTGCCACAGAAAATACTCTCACACTCTGTCTTTTGGACCAACAGTTGCTACAGCACACTGAAGGACATAGAATAGATTATATTCTCTCTTTGTTTCTTAACAGTATGTACAACTTACTGAGTACTCCCTTATTAGGAAAAACATTTTAAACTGTATTTCTTAAAGGAATGATGTGTTCCAGTATGCAGTTGTTCAGAATTTTGGCACATAGTTTCAAAATACCGTCTTGAAAATCTTACGAAGATTTAATTCTGGACATGCAGATTTCACAGACTTCTTGCTTCATTTCTGTCATTGCACAGACACCTAATTTGCATGGTTTCTCATGTCCAGAATTGTTTGGTTGAGTTGCATGTCCAGGAGAGACTGATCTAGTTTCTTGGCATATGCTTCATTCAAATCATATTAGGCTTACCACAAGACATCACTCAGTTACGTAATTTTCTTTTTTAAAATATAGTCAGTGAAACAATTTCTCTCTGCTGCTGACTCCTTAAACATGAGCTACAGCATTTTTCAAGGGTCTGATTTCTTTTTTTGACTGAGGCAATCCAAAAGAAGCACATTGTCTTTAAGTCTGTCTTTGTATTGAAATGTATATCAGTCTTTAATCCTTCCAGTCTCTCTTCATTCTCAGTTATTAATCCTACCAGGAATGTTTTCTGTTACTGAGCAAATTGGGGAGGAGAGGTAAATAGGCCAGTATTTCCATTATTCCTGTTGCATAATGAATCCATGCCTCTTTCTGACTGTATTATGCATGACTGACCTTTCCTTTCGGACTGGTTTGTTAGACTTCAAGTATCTGTCAAGTTACTTTGTCAGTTACAGACTCACAGAACCACAGCATGTGCTGAGTTGGAAGGGACCCACAAGGATTGAGGGTTAGCCCTACACAGGACCATCCCCAAGAGTAACACCATGTGCCTGAGAGGATCATCCAAAGGCTCCTTGAACAGGCTTGCTGCTGTGACCACTGCCCTGGGGAGCCTGTTCAGTGCCCAGCCACCCTCTGGGGGAAGAACCTTTTTCAAATATCCAGCTTAAACCTGCCCTGACATAATTCAGGCCATTCGCTCAGGTCCTGTCACTGGTCACCACGTGCCCCTCTTCCCCTCACAAGGAAGTTGTAACTGCAGTGAGGTCTCCCCTCAGTCTCCTCTTCTCCAGCTGAACACACCAAGTGCCCTCAGCTGCTCCTCACACGGCTTCAAATCAAGGTCCTTCACCTTGGGGAGTCGCAGTATCTTCACTGTTTGTTTGCTTTTTAGCTGATGTCAGTGAATTAAAAATTGAGGATGGTAATGCCAGCCTAGACCTCTTTTTATAAGTAGTCTATTCAAGTTAATGCCAGTATTGCGGGGAAGGTGCTTTTACTGTGGTAAGGAGAAAATGTGAAATACCTTCTGTTAAAGAAGACTGCATGGGTCTTATTTGCTATAGTACTTATAGATAGATATAGATAAAAAAACATGTTAATTGCTTTATGCAGAAGAGGTACTGGAGGCACAGAGAAGCATTGTGATTAATTATTAGGGAACAGGAGTGCCAAAGGAATTGTCTGATTTGTAAAACAGCAAGCCACATCTGTAGCTGAATAGCACCTGCATCTCAAAAGATCTGTCAGGCTTTGAGTGAAAACTTCTGAAAATCTAGCTACCTAACTTTGCATTTGAGTTTTGGCATGCTTTTAACATACGGGTCCTAACTTGAGATGCCATAAGAAGACTGCTGTATTGAATGTTTCCTGTCTTTTAATGGACTGTGGCTTAACACGTAAATGAAAAGCCACACGTAGACAGGAATCTCTAGTCCCAGCTGCTTTTTAAGTGCAGATCTAGTTTTTATACAGATGTTATTACTTGATTTATCTGTTGTAGAGCAAACAAACTCATGGAAGACTACTGAAACTTCTTGTTGTTAACAGAGTTGCCATGGAATAAAAATATGATTTACTGTTAAAACTTCATTATTTACCTTCAGATAACTCAGTCTAGAGAATGATTTTGTCAACAAGTGCTCTCTTATAAATATGATGGTTCCTTCGTTTCTGTACCCTGTTTCTTCTCAATATCTCCTGCAACTGTCTTTGCCCCTGCATATTTAGATAGATTTCAGCAAAGCTTCTTAATGTAGTAGGTTATCTGTTGTGCTTTTACTTTCCCTCCTTTAATTTCTTCTATTTGTTTAAACTCCCACTGAGTTATGCTGTATGTAAACTTCAGACCTGTTTCATAAGTGTAGTTTCTTTTGTTCTGCTATACCCTTGCTTCTCCCCTTCCTCTCTCTTTCCCCCAATATAACATTAGCCTTTCCTGTTACCCCCAATATAACACTAACCTTTCTTCTTACCTTTCTGCCTCTTCCTGTTCCTTTCTACTGCTTGTGTCTCAATTATAGCTGTAGTGGTTAATACCACTGGTGGTGATGCTTAGTTGGACCACGAATTTGAAGGCTGATGGATAATGTTACATTATGAAGTCCTTTGTGGGGTGGTACAGGAGACAAATTGTAACTGCTTCTGTTTCAAAAGTCTTGGAAAAAGTTGATAGCTCTGCAAAAACTGACTTGGTACCATTTAAAGGCAAGGGACTCAGTATGTGTTACAAATCACAGGATGGTTTGGTTTGGAAGGGACCTTTAATGTGGTTTTGGAGACTCTTGGATTCTCTTTGTTAACCTCTGTATTGGTTTGCTGTGACTAGTAACTCCTTGCAAACAGGTATCAAATCTCAGGTGTAAAGTTTTGTTGCAGAAGAATCTTTGTTATATATCCCAAAACAAGCATCTGCTTGTTCTAGTCTTTAGAGGGTGGTATACTTTCATTTCCATATATGTTTAAAGAAGTCACATACTGTTAACTTACTGGAAGCTTCTACAGTGGAGTAATACTGCAGCTATTGCTACTTTGGTCATTGAAGCTGAGCTCAAGTGTGGAAGTGGGTTTTTTTGTTTGTTTCATCGCTTTTTTTTTTTTTTCAGCTGAGAATCCTCTAGAAGGAAGACTCACATATATCCAGAAGTAATGGCTTGTTTTGCAGAAAGCGATCATATTCTGATGATGTGTTCAACAGCACAGTTACTAATAACATGCAGTTACAAAAAAAAACCAAAAACCAGTCACTTGACAAGTTAAGAGAAGTAACTTCTCAGAGAAGTTTCTGAAAAGCTTTTCACTGTTTTGTTGTTGTGCTGTTAGTGTTTGTACATGTAGAAAGTACTCCATTTTTTGAGATACTGCATTTTCAATATTACAGTAAAGTAGGATATTCATCAAGAAGTGGAAGACACTATTTTATTGTTTTCAGAACTTTTTCAAAAATCCTAAACACTTTGTCTCTTTCCCCTTCAAAATACCAGTATGGAATTAATGAGTCAAAGTTGATGACCACTATCTGCTGATGTTATTACTGGTATATTAGCAGCACTGTCTAAATTTTACAGCTCTCTGGGATATCAATATATTATAAAGCAAATTAAATTGGTACTTGTTTTTAGGGTGGTAGCTTTGTGCCTGTCTCACTAAAGCAATTGGAATGCCTGAGATACCTATTTAGCAACATAAAGGCATACACATATACCAGTTAATTTCAAATGTTCAAAAAGTGATGTACTAGTAACATAAAAGGTAGATTCAGCATTGTTCACAACATTGCTTGTTCAAGAACTGCAGTTGTTTCAGCTCCACTTTGTGTTATTCTGATGCTCCTCTAACACTTATCCATCTTTATTCTTCCATTTACTTCTGCCTTGTCTGTTGCTTAATGTGAAATAACATGTGTGGTTTTACTGTTGTTGGTGGAGTTTCTTCTCTTGGACTCTAGCTGATGTATTTGTTTAACATGGAAATTGAAATTCTTTCTACTAGTTTTTCTACCATCCCAATTACAGGGCTATACAACAGGAGGTGGGAGAGGGGTATGAGATAAGGCTAGATAAAAGAGCAGCTGGAATCACGTATTAAAATACATAGTATTATATGTAAACATGGTACCTGTACCTTTTATTGATCTTATTTTGTTCTTACTTTAAATATTTATGTGTTGTTCACATGCAGAAAAGCCCACAATTGTAGGTTAAGGCATCACAAATTCTGGATTAGAAGAAAAATTAACTTTTCATTGCACTAGAAGTACTTCAGTCATGGTTCTTGAATAATACCAGTTGTATCATTCTTCAGGATTAAATGCTTTACACAGAACTGAGACAGTTAACTGTAAATGTATTGCTTTCTTCAAAATGTGGACTTACTTCCTTGAAGAAATTAGGTTTGTTCATCTCTGCTTTTCTTTGTGCCCTTCAGAAATAATCATATGAGGCTCGAAGACCTCAGCAGCAGTACCAAGGGGAAACATACTAGGGAAGATCTAACATCTTTCTTAAAAGGTTACCATGAAGTAGACTAGTCTGTTACCATCATCATCATCATCATCATGGCTAGGCTTCGGAAACGAAGATTTGAGAAGGACTCTACCCACGCTTGCTACCAGTGCGTTGATGGCTAAAAAGGCCAATGTGAGATGGACAAGTCCAGTTGCAAAGGGCACAGTGGAAAGTCTCCTTTGGTGGTACTGGCCAGACTTGGTTCTTTCTATGTTGCCTTTTCTCCTCAGAAATGATTCTGTGTGATCTCAAAAGAGGCAGCACCATTACAGATGCTGCGTCTCCATGTCCCCCGACTGGAGGCCAGAGTAGCCCAGTGATGGTGGTCGATATGGCCGAGGCTGAGATGCTGTTTCAGGCAGTCCTTGTATCTCCTCTTTGGGGCTCCTCTCTTGTGGCAGCCAGTGGCGAGTTCGCCGTAGAGCCCAATCTTGGGGAGGCGGTAGTCCTCCATCCTGGAGACGTGCCCTGTCCAGCACAGCTGTGTTCTCAGCAGCACGGCCTCAGTACTCGTGACCGCAGCCTGTTCCAGAACAGACACATTGGTCACGTTGTCAGTCCAGTGGATGTTGAGGATTGAGCGCAGACAACGCTGATGGAAGCGTTCTAAGAGTCTCAAGTGGTGGCGGGAGATGACCCGTGATTCGGACCCATACAAAAGAGTAGACAAAACAACGGCTCTGTAAACACTGATCTTTGTGCTTTTCTTCAGGTGTTTATTACACCAAACTCTTTTGCAGAGTCTCCCGAAAGCTCTCTATGCCTTCACTAGCCTGTTTTCCATTTCTCTGTCAATTTTACCGTCCGAGGAGATGATGCTTCCCAAATAAGTAAACTGCTGCACTGACTTGAGCTCTGATTCACCAATGATGATACAGGGATGATGAAAGACTTTGTTAACACAGAGTTAAAACAGCATACTTCTGTCTATGGTCCTTCCAGTGCTAGGTCACCATTGTCAGATCTTGGCACAGGCAGCAGCCTTTTAAATTCAGGCTGTGTCTGGAAGTCATCATGCCCTGACTTTTCAGGAGTGCAGTAGGTGCACAGCCTTGCCAGCATGCTCTGGTAATCTTATGGGCAGGAAGTGCTGCAATTCATATTGCCTTCTGTGGAGACTTGGCTTCCTCGGAGCTGTCACAGATCCTATTGTCTGCTGCATCAAGAGGCAGACCTTCAGGTACAGGACTGCTGATTTGATGACATTAAGGGAAATACTAGTTTGACCTTTAGTTAAGGCCTAGAAAAACTGTGATTTCCTTCCCAGCTTTTGTTGTGTGATAGTCTGACACCCTAGGTGAGAATGCTTTTGTACCCCATGTAATCTCTGCGTGGGTTGTTAATGTAAAACTAGAGATCACTTCAGCTTGCTTACCATGCAGTAAGTATTCTGTTTCCATTGTAAGCAACTTATTTGCAAATAGACTCAAAAAACATGTTTTGTGAGTCATGTGTTGGTACTCAGGGTTCTAATGAAGAGTTAATATCTTTCTCTTAATAATTTTCTGCTCTTTAGCAGTGAATTTTTTGCCCTGAGGAAGAAGAGTCCAAAATGAAAAACAATTAATTTTGCTTGTTTTCTTTCCTCTGACATTAGAAATGCTAAACAACTTCTTTACAGGAAATTGCTGACAGCATGCTGGCAAGCAAGATGGTACCAAAACCAGTCCAAGAAACAATTAGTTTTTAAATATTTTGATTTTTTAAAAAAACCCTGTTTATTTATTTCGCTACGTTTTCTGAATGGAAACACTGCCCATATCCTTCTCCTTCACAAGTGGCGCAACCATGTGAATGCGATCATAAATGAATCCAGCTGTTAAAGCCAATAAAAATTTTTAGCTAAGCCCTGGGAAGGTGGTTCAGTGTGAATGAACAGTGCTTAAGACCACACCACAGTATGCTGATTCAGTCACTGGGTCCTTTTCTGTTTTCTGTCTTTAATCCGTATGTCCCAGAGAAGGCTGGGACTTTTAAACAAGAGTTCTTTCTGGAAGATCGGGCATATAAGGATACTGTTTTTACTGGTTTTAAAAATACAGATCTCATCTCACTAGTTCTTGAGCTGAACTGCAGTGCAAGGTTCCCATCGAGCCGTGAGTTCAGACTGGATCATAAATGAACAGCCTCTGAAGAGCATCCCTGGAGGGGAGCAAGCTGTGGGGGTGACAGGCAGCTGAGCCGGGGCACCCGTGCCTTCTGCAGCTCTTCACATGAGCAAGGTCACGTCTGGCAGCAGAGCTTGCCTGCCTACTTTCTGGTGGGGGGAGAGGGGGGAGTGCTCTAATCTGGCGGTGCTGTGCCTGCTCGGAGGAGCAGATAATGAAACCCTTTGTGTCCCCCTCTAGAGACATGTGCTTCAACAGCAATGGGCCGTGCAGCTGCAACCCTGGCAACAGGGGCCTGGAGAAAAGAATGAGGGCAGCTTCCCAGCGCGGGATGGCCGGAGGGTTGGGGATGAGCAAATTAAACTGGTAGCATAGTATTTAGATGAACCTGTGTGCCTGATTTTCTTCCTATGGTTTTTGCGGGTTTTTTTTTTCCTAATTTTGACCCTTAGACTGAAATCTATTGATGTGGTTTTTAGTGCATAGATAAATCAATTACTATAGACTTGCCAGTGTCTTTGTTTGTTGCTTTTATAGTCTTGTTAGTGCTTTTTTTGGAGAATTTGCAGTGTTGGTCTGATACAATGCACAATTCATTGTCAGCAGTTAAGGAGCATGAAAGAAGTCAGTTTGAGCTGATCTTTGTAGCATAGGTGCACGATATACTTAAAGAAGCCATGGTCTGAGAAACTAATTTATTTTTTAAAATGTGTGTGTGTATATATATATATGGATACATATTCATGGTGATATTTGCATTGGTACTTCTAAAGTGGTTACACTTATTGTGACAGCTGTCTTCTAGAAAAATTAATGTTGTTTCATTTTTAAGATGCAACAATATGATCTATTTGCATGGGAACCTCTATGAATGAGCTGGGGACAAGGCTGCTGTTGATGTGAATATGATAGGCTCCATTAATTACCTTAGCTGTGGACAGCGATTCACAAGCCCCGGTTGGGGCTGCATGTCTGGGATAGAGGGGGCATTTGTTTGAGGGAGAGACAGAATAATGAATACCTTAAACCAAATGATCTGTGCCTGAGTGGCAGACAAAGAGGGCTTTGGGGCAGTGGCTGATTAGTCTGCGTGAAAGGACCACAGCCATATCTGGCTTTTGTGCTGAACCTCTCATGTGAGCCGTTGCCCCCTGTTTTTGGGGAGGAAAAGGGGAAATCAAATCCACTTAGAAAGTAAGTGCGCCTTGCCAGTGAAGGTGCTGTTACTGACTGCATCATGCTCATGTAGTTAGGGTAGCGAGGAATGAAGATGTGGGAATTTTGGTTATTTTATTTCTGTCTTTATTTCCAGTCTTTTGACAAATACAGTAGACATTTTTGAGCAAGTTGTGTACAGCCCTTTGCTTGTTCTCTCTTCCGCTTCTGTACCTCCCAGATGCAGTCTCTAATGTCTGTGCTACAAACTGATTTTAAGTCAAGAGCCCAGAGCAAATGGAGCAGCAGATGTGATGATTCCTGGATGTTCTCTGAATCAGACCAAAGTGCTGACCTGAGGCAATCACAAGTTCCCTTCCACTGACTGTGCTACACAGGCACTATTGTCCTGCTCAGGAGCTGGGTGAAAGGCTGGTACAATGCCACCTTTAACTTCTCAAGCAAGAGTTAATGAAGCTTGATTGTAGACTGAATGAGTTACTGATTTCTTGCCTTTTCTTTCCTTTTTTTTTTTTCACTTGTTCCGTATTCAGCTTGAGCAATGAAAGAGGACTGAAGGTGAAAGCTAGGGAGAACATGTTCCTTCACTAGGTGTATTTGTTGACCTGCTGTAAAGGCAAAAGGAAGGGTCTTGCACTTAAATATTTGGAAACACCTTGGGTCTCAAATTGTAGAATTCTCCATCTTTTGGGGGGAGTAGCTAAAATGAGGGAAATGTTTTGGGCTGGGAGAGGATTTGAGGCTGTACTGAAGTGGTAGGTTTAACAACTGTATCTTGTGCTCTTTTCAGAAGTTGCTATTGAAGGCAAAGCTACAGATTTAAAGTTCTTTTGTCCTCTGTAACAGTCCTTTATTTTGAGAAGGAGCAACCCTAATGGAAAAACATGTTCAAGAGCAACTGCAACTTTTATCTATATACATACTTCTTACACCTTAATCTCAAGTTTCAGATAAAAATTGTTATCCCAGGCAAAGGAATTGGTGTGTGGTTTTGGTTTTTTTGTTTCCAAGCATACACAGAAAATCCTTGTCAGCAGATACAAGGAGAATGTCCCCCACCCCACCCACACACAGAAAAGGAAAAATGAGCAGTTGTGTGACATTGGAGGAGATAGGATCTCATTCAAAACAGAGAAACTTTGTGTGTCAGACTGAATTGTCACCGTGCAGCTGTTGGACAGTTTAGTCAAAAGAGTTGCTTCTTGCCCTTCCTTTGAGTTGATTTACTCAGGTTGGTTCTACATGCAGATTGGAATGCACACTGCAGCAAAACCCTAATGACTCGTCTCCAGACCTTTCTCTGGAAAGAGTTATACAAACAAAATACTATGATGTTAGCAAACATTTAAAAACAAACAATACCAAACAGGATTTAGACAAGTGTGAAGGCAGAAAATACCTTTTTTCCCCCCCTCTTGAACAAGAGAGGCTTCCACTGAATTTTACAAATGAATTTGGTGATGGTGGAGTTTCACAGCAGAAAGAATGCTCACCACAGAGTTTGAGAATGTCAGTAAGAAGATATATTTATCAATTGTATATACTCCAAATACATTACAATGCCTAGGAGTTCAGGGTAATTGGGGGTAGGGGAAAATGTCTCCCTAGGATTAAAGAAAATAGTGCATCTTCTCTTAAAGTCAAAAAAATCCGCCATTGTAGTTCTTTTGTAAAAGGCAGCGTGCTAGTTTGGGCAATTTTAAAACTTGTCTAATCCCTGTCTCTTGGTCGTTTGCCACAGCAGTTCTTGAGAGAAAATGAAGCTGTTGTACTACTTAGTGGTTTGTATCTCCAAATTGCTGCAGTGCTGGCATGGGACAAAGTTCCACTGTGTTTAATGAGACTGTACCTGTGTTCTAAAAGTGAAGCATGTGCTGACCATGGCAGTACCAGTGAAGGTGGTGGATTTGTATGTTAGGAAATTCTAATGGCTTGTCTTGTTTCTCCATAATAACAGTTGAAGCCAGGATGATACTTCTAAATATATATTTACCTTATGGTCTAAGGAACTAAGTATTCACCAAGAGAAATAACTCTTGATTAACTAAGTTCACCTGCCAGAAGAGCAGAATAAGACACCAGATGGTGAGAGTAGAGTAGGTGGTGTTGGAAAAGCTTTCTTTTTATTTTTTTTTCTTTTCCAAGCTTAAACTTGGAAGCATCTGATGTGAAATCCATCAGGAGCTAAGCCTTGTCATTTACTGTGCTGACTGTGGCTTGTTCAGGTCTTGGGGGAACCTGATAGCTGCAATGGTTGCTGCTGCCATTTTCCTTATACCTCTGTCATGTATGTTACAAAAAAGTTGCTGCTTGTGCTGCCTGTCTGAAAAGCTTCCGTAGTTGATCTTGAGTAAAGGAACTTTTATTTCCCTGTTTCAAGTGGGCAAATGGTTTTGAGAAAACCTTGTGAGAAACTTTGTGAGAAACCCTTGAGTCTTCATGCTTATGTTTATTGAGAGCCTTACTCTGTGTGGCACAGCATTCTTTTCATAGCGAGGCAGCACAAGTATTACACTTCGTATTTGTTATGCAGGACTGCTCAAGTTTATCAGCAGAAGTACTCTGTGGCTTATGATTGTTTTGGCATGAGAAATACCGTGGTCAAAACACTGTTTATTTTATAGGCTTTCACTAGGGGTTCTCTTTGAGGACAGGAGGTTGGAAAGAAGAGGGCAGTATTTTGTCCCTGAATTTCATTTTCCTTCCTCACCTGTTGGCAAGCAGGTAACTAACTAAAATACTGTAAGAAAGATTGTGTGGAGATAGTATGCCTCTGATCCATATCCCAATTGCTGATACTGTTTTCAAATGTGTTTTCTTATAAATAAGCTCACTTATTCTTTTTCCTCCTTCCCAGACAAATTCTCCAGAGCTAGGTCTTTGTACCTGAAAGTGTTCACTCAGTCTGGATAAGCAAATATTGCCAGATAACATGACAGCAGAAGTACCCACAATGGGAAAAAGAATGTAACTTCATTGCTGCACCATCTTACAGTGATAAGACTTCATTTCACACTGATAGTATCTACTTATAGCAGGTGTTATTTTGACCAGTACAAAATTCACTATCTACTGAATCCTTTTTCCTTGCCATATGTGTTCATGGGGGAGAGAAGTACAGATATTCTTGAGGAGGAAGAGAAAGCAAGAAATATGTAGGAGCAATGTCTGCAGACTGTGCTGAGCTAGTGTGGAGACCTGGACAACACAGAGCAAGAGCAGGAAGTACAGGCTCCTCTTTTAGCAAAACTTCTGGGACATAGGTATAAAAGGACTCTGTAGCAAGAAGAAGCTGTTTCTCTATGAAGGGAAACACCTGTGGAACATCACTGCATGGAACAGGTGGATGCAGCATGGAAGGGTTGCTCTGCTTGTTTTTTCTATTTTGTTTTCCAACTTTTGGCTCCCATCCCTTCTGTCCCCAGGATTTAACATGCCTGCTTCACAGTGTAGAACTGCAGGAAGAACAGAGGCAGCACAAAGAGGAAAAACACTAGAGATTGAGAACTTGGCAGCTTGACACATCTTGAGGGTGATTGTTGTGTTTGTTTGAAATACCAGCAGAAAGATAAAAGTTGCACAGAGTTCTAATATCAGTTTTAGCTTTAGCAGCAACATAATTGTGCAAATATGTAGAAGTAGAGTTAAGGAATACGCTTAGTAGTTTGGTGTTCACTTCCCCCAAATTCTGCATCCCTTGTCACTCTAGTATCTTTATTTCTTTAAGATTTGAGCTGTACTTAATAGACTTAATTTTACAGAAGCTGCATGCATAGACAAGACCAACGGAATATTCGTTAATTTAAAAACCCCCAAAACATATGGAGTACCTCCAGGGCAAAAATGTCGAGGTAGATTGTGAGGTAGGGAAAATTACTACAAAGCCTTGATTATTTGTTTATAAAGGACACTATGTCTTTACTTGGAATGTCATACATAAGGAAAATAATAGTAAAAGGCTAGTGATGTATGATCTCCCCCAACTTTCACACCTTCCAGATGCTTATTTGTACTTCTTCCTGTACCTTCCCTTTTGAAAACTGAGGAGGTAGAGCAAATGTTCTTTGAGAAAGCAGGGGAAAAAAAATAAGGGGAGAAGGAGGAATGAGAAAGTGTCATGAATTGTGAGGAAATTGAGGGGTGTATTTCTAAGACTTAGCTGGCTTAATCATCAGAATAACCTTCTAAGGGTACTAACGGATACTGCATCATTTGTTTTCTTCAAATGGCATTTGAATGCATTTTAAAAATGTAAATCACGAAACAGACTAGAGATTAAAGATCTTCAATTATGACATTAATATCTCTTTGTGATATTGGATGGCAGTGTTGTGGAGGCCTTTTCAGATTGGAAGCACACCGGTCTGCTTATCACTGTTTCTGTTTGTAACTGGAAATTCCAGAGCAGTCCGTCCTTAGTTTATCTAGCATTTGTCTACACAGCGATCTTTCGAACTCCAGGGAGGGTTTTTTCTGCTGCTTAGTTTACCAACAAAAAAAACCCCAACCAAACCAACCCACCTTTCCCTCTCCTCTTCCCCCCCAAAAAAAAAAAAGAGGAAAAAAAAAGACTGAACATTTGGCTAAACACAGAGGAGTACAAAGTACAACTGTATTAGTGGCCACAAATCAACCAATGACTTACTATATATTTATTTCTTGTTTTGACTTGTCAAGAATCTACTTTCAACTTAATCCTTGGTAAAGAGCAATCACACAAAGAAATGTGGTTCTAGCAAATATATGCATTGGTAAACAGGATGATGTTGTTCTCCAGGTAGCTTCTATAGGTCAGCATTAGTAAGTAAGCTTTCTTTTCAAATGGAATTTTGTTTCTTTAAATTAGTTAAATTAGCCTGTTTTTTCTTGTGTAACTTGTCTGACTTGCGAGCCTTTGACTGTCAGTTGTAATCTCAAGCCTTAAGTATAAAGTCTTTATCTTGAGAAAAAGATTAGGCATTTAAAAATCCTGTTCTGTCATATGAAAACCTTTTCAAAATAAAGTACAAATTTCTAGTGACTTAAACGGATCAATCCATGTATGAAACACGAAGAGTAAGAAATACAGTGTTATCTGGTGCAGTTACACTCAAGTGTTGTTATCTAATTGTAGGAAAGACAACAAATCTTCTTTCATATTTTTGGGATGTCTTTGCTTGGCATGTGCCTGGCGGGTAAACGTTGACAAGTATAACAACTGCATATGTGATATAAATAAAGTTACCTAAAGAACAGACTCACTGTGTCCCTCAGGGTTTTGTTGTTTTTTTTTTTTTTTTTAGAAGGCTGTGCAATGAGGTTTTGTCAAGGGGTGCTGAGGATACTGCAGAGCTTCTATAAATACACAAGTCAAGGTTGACATAAGGGAAATGAAACTACTAAAAGCACATAAAACTTGATAGGTATCATACTCTTAACTCCCCATGTGGATACTGTAATTTCGTGTGTCTAGAAGAGAAGTAGTATCCGTGGATACTGCAGTCACTGCAATATATTCATAATATGTCTTACTGCAGTCAATCTTTCCCTAGTCTTCTCTTAAATTATGTTGTTAGTTGAGAACCACCTGCCAGACATGCAGAAAACTACTTGTTATGTTTGTTCTGAGCAGCAAAGGAGAATAACTGAAAAGACTTCCTTTAAAAATAATGTTGATTCCACCATGAAGTGATCTGATTATGTATCTTTATAGCTGTATTGCTGGAATGCAACAAAAGCAGATACCAAGACAGATGTGTGGAGGTTTCTTTTAAAAAAATCCATTGCAGATGAAAGCAACTCACGGCAACTCTGTGAACTCTGTGAGCAGAGTTCTGAAAAACTTCTGCCGAGGAACATTTCTGTTGCTTTCTGTTAAAAGGTAACATATTTTACTTTTGTTATATCAGTTCATAAAAATGTAAAAGGTTAACATACAGAATTCTAAAAACTAATAAACATTTGTTGGCCTGCTGAAAGGGTTGACCTGTCAGAAATCTCCTTTTTCTTAGTTTGTTTTTAGCAATTAAACTAACTCCTGTTAAATAGTTAGAAATAGAATTAATGATATTTGATTATACTCAAAGATCTCTTTATGTATGCATGATGTTTTCTTTCAGTAGTTACCACTCTTTGCTATGACAATCCTGTCTCCAAACTGACTTCACAAATTGTGTTAAAGAAGTCACTGGGGCCCAAGATGAAGAGTTATGCCTGTGTTAGGATTGTGGGAAATACATTAAGGAAAAAATGGTGGTTCACTTGCCTGCTTGATACTATTTCTCAAAGTTTTTGCAAAGTCTTTAAATGGTTACTGAATTAATTTTTTTTTTTTTTTTTGGGTAGTGTGACTTTTTAACATACATTAAGGTCCTTTTGATCCCCCCTCCCCCCCCCGAATCATGTGCTAAGACTTCCACTCTTTGCCTACTGAGACTGTTCTACAATTTAGAAAAAAAAAAATGATTTTTTTTTTCCTTTTTTCATACTAGCTTTCCATTTTATCTCCTGTAGCATTTAACTTGGGTAAATTGTGCTGGAGCAGGAAGGGGACCTGGAGGCTGGGTGTCAGAGTACAGAAGTGCTTTTTTGCAAACCTACCTCCAGAAGTAATTACCCAGTTATATCAACAATGTAATTTGTGTTTCGGGCATAATAATTATTTTTCTAATTAAAGTTGCATTTTATGATTCCATCTTGAAAGCATGACCATGCAAATAAAAAATTGTTTGGTAAATAAGGTAGATAACTTGATCTCACATTTATTCTTTGTAATTTAACTTTGATTTTTCATTTAGTAGTGAAAACACTGCACTGGTCTCTTAAGTGCTCTCTGTGATTAAAAATATTGAGTTAACAGGAGGCTTTCTAGCTCGTATCAACTAAATGAGAAATCCACATCTGTGTTCAGCTTAGGCATCCCTCTTTCTCTTCAGAGCAATGGTATCTTTCTGTGAAATTGAAACACAGGCATCGTACAAAGTGTCCAAGTTGGCAGAGTGCTCTCAGCTTCTATAGGTGCTGTGTGGTAGTTACTGACAAAAAGAAGTAAATGTTTGATAATGGCACTGTGCTCATAAATGTGTTTGATTCAGTTAAACAGATTTATAAGCACAGTGCTATTACAAACCATAAGTTATAAACTTATAACAAACCCGAGATCTTTTAGAGATTTATTTTTTTAATGATTGTTGCTACAATAACCTGGGAATAGTTATTTTAGTTTTGATATGATGCAGCTCTGATTCCTTTGTTAACAACTTGGTCATTTACCTGTGAATTTTTTTAAAGAACAGGCTTTCAGAGGCAGAAGTTGTACTGTAGGAGCACAAGCAACTGAAAGCTGATAGGACGTAAGCAGCAAATGCTGTCTGGCTTTGAGCTAAAGAAAGAAATATCCTTATTTGGGGGAGGTAGGACTGTGATGTGTTTGGTTGGGGGATTTTTTGGGTGTTTAGGATTTTTTTGAGAAGGTCTTGTGTTGTTGTGGTAGCTACTTAACTAATTCAGAACACAGTGATCTGTTCAGTCTAAGGAACCAAACCTGGTAAGAAGAGCTGGACATCTTGTTAATTTTTGTTAGATGAATTCAGAGCCTAGTTAAGACTGCAGATAGCACAGCACAGGGGTTTACTGCATTCACAACATCTGTTTCTGAGCAGCTGGTAGCGGGTTACAAAGTAGTGTTTTTTAAACTGCACTAAATTGAGAAGCAGATAGCTCTGCTGTGAGTTGAATTTTAGTGTACATAAAACATCTTCTACCAACAATAAGGTTAACAGTTAAACCAGGGACTTTGAAGGTAAACTCGGCAAAAAATGTCATGTTGTTTAAATCTTCTTTATTGCCTTGGATAGAAACACAGAGCAGATTTACAACTGTGTGTGCTCTTTGATTTAGAATGGCTTTTTTTTAATATATATATGTTGGAGTGGCCTCGCATTTGAACAATTTGCAGTGTAGCAAAGGTAGCATTGAAAGCTGTAGCACTGAGATTTTTGGTAGCAAAGGTCAGTATGTTCCTTCTCTTTCCTGTCTGCTGGTTGGATTCAGATTGGAACCTGAAAGTAACTCTCCATATAATTCTTCATGTCTTTTGGTGTCCTTACTCACCCCTCTCTGCCAAGCTTGTGCCATTAAGAGCAAAAAATACTGCTCTGGTTAATTTTTAGCTAGATTGTGTTGAGTAGCTGAGTCTGGCATGACTCTGCTTTGAAAATGTCATGTTCTGCCTCCAGTGAATAGAATTGTTATTGTGTGACATGAGCTTAATCGAGAATGTATTAGGAGAAGAATAGGAAGGGTATTTCTACTGAGAAATATGTCTAAGAGCAAGCAAAAAGCATTTTTAAGGAAGAGAACTAGCATCAGATGCGTGAGTACGTCCGAGCCAGTTGGCTGAAGTACTTCTGCAGTCAGACTAAAAGAGTAAATGTGATGCAGATGAATCAGATTTTGTTAGTGGGGAGAAAAAAACCTTAGTAATCTAAGTATCCACCTGTTTTCTCCTCCAGCTTTTAAGAAAGTTGTCAGCTATCTGCACTGAGGGTGATTGCAGATGTAGGTCACGTTAGTGAGGCTGTACCTGGGCACTGCAAAGCTGAGTGAGGGTCCCTGGCCCAGGGCTTGCCTCCTGGGAGCCAGGCTGGTCTGCAGGCAGCAAGCTGGATGCCCAGTGGCTGCACACACCCACCTTCTTGTACCCTTGCCAAGAAGCTCTCTGGATCTTGCCAGTTTAACTGTTTATCTGGTTATCTTCCCCTGCAGTCACAAAATGCAAACCTTAAAGAAACCAAATTCTTCAATGTCATAGAAAACTTTCAAACTAATGGTGAAATAGACACAACCAAGAAAATTGGTGTCTTGAGGGCAGACAACAGCCAGATCCAGATGTATCCTGAAAAGTTTCTCAGGCTGTGTCCTGAGGAACAAAACAGAAAGTGGCCAGGTGTATTGTCTCAGTCCTCTCTTGCTTATTAATATAATATATAGAAAATACTTCCTTTGCATCACAAAGAACAGAATTATGATTACATTTTGAAGTAGCTGTTGTTAATATCACTAAAAGTTCATCGTGGAGTTCAGATAGTGTCATCCTGTGGTTATTTGGCGTCAGAGTACACTTTTCACACTGCCTACTTACTTCCTTATAGCGAGACACTGATTAAGAATTGAGACACGTAAGTTTCACTTTCATATTTAGTAGACAAGTATTACAAGTTGCTTACAGTTTTGTCAGCAACTTTGGGTTTGGGGAGGCGAAACAAACCTGTTCGACGTTTACAGGTATGAACAAGCTAACTTAAAGCTTATTGGAAATATAACTTGTAGCCTTGGCACCCCTTTATTCTAGGTTTTCCCACTCACTGGATACTTAACAGTGTAGGTGAGCCATAACACCTCTGTATATGTGGGTGTTTCCTGTGGAAGCCAAACCATTTGAGATTTACAGTGGTTTTACATTGGCCGTAAAACTCCAGGTGAGTTTTACTCCGCTACTGAAATGTGACCTCGCCCCCCCAGGGCATTTTCCAGATAGGCATTTTAAGCAGTAAATGGCCTTGAACTTTTTGTGGGTACACAGAGAACACGATTCAGTGTTCCTTGGCGAGACAGGCAGGTCACTTCCGAGGAGACAATTTAGCTTCTTTTGTGTTCAGATTTCAGAACGGCAGTAACTGTTCCGCTGAGAATACATACTTTGTCAAAATATTTCTGGAACATTCTGAAACTCCCTTTTTTGTACAGCACTTTGTTTCTTAACTAGGTCAATAATTTTGGTATCTTCATTGAAATTGCATTTAAGTGTTGGAAACCTGTGCACCACGTGTTTTTATTTTAAGATGACTATATGTACTATTTTTCTGCGTATGTAGAAAAGATAACGTAGTGTCCTTTGGTTTTAAAATTGCACATCTCTACCTTATTTAAATTTTAATAACTTGTAATTAAACTTTACTCGGTGAAGTTGTTCTTGTTGTCTAGTGTATAAAATGACATGTTGCAGGTGAATTAAGAGAAGTCATGGCTATAATATTAACTAAAAATGTTTTATTAGTCACTAAATGATGATCAAATTATAATTAATCAGTGGTTGAATGCAAATTAAATGGTAATAAATTAAGCAGCAACTGAATGGGAACTAAGCAGTGATTTAATCCAGTTTTCAAGAAGGGTAAGAAGGAAGATCCTGATAACTACAGGCCTGTCAGTCTTACTTCAGTACCTGGTATGGGAGTTACTGGAAAACACCTGAGGGACAGCGGAGTCATCAGTCACAGACAGCATGAGTTCATGAGGGGAAAGATCTATTTGACAAACTTGATTTCCTTTAGAACAAAGTAAGCCACCCCGCTGACCAAGAGAAGCCAACTGATGTAATCATTTTGGAGTTCAATAAAGCTTTTGTCACCATCTCACAGGATCCTTCTGGCCAAAATGCCCAGCACACAGCTGGATAAACACATCATGTGGTGGGTGAGCAATCGGCTCGTGGGTTGGGCGCAGAGGGTAATAGTGAATGGGGTGACATCAGACTGGGGACCTGTCACTAGTGGGGTTCCACAGGGCTCTGTCTTAGGGCCTGTGCTCTTCTATGTTTTTATAAGGGGTCTGGATGCAGATATTGAGTCAGTTGCATTACATTTACCAATCATATAAATTAGGAGGAGGTGTGGACTCCCTTGAGCGTGGAGGGGCCTTACAGAGAGATCTGGATAGACTAGAGGTCTGGGAAATCACCAGGAGTGTGAAGTGTCAGATTTTGCATCAGGGTCGAGGTATTGCTTCTTGAACATACAAGCTGGGGAACAAGAGGCTGAAAAGCAGACACTCAGAAACAGAGTTGGGAAGAGATCTCGGGTTTGGGTTGGTGGCAAGTTGAACATTATTTAACAGCGTGCCCTGGCAGCCAGGAGGGCCAGCGGTGTCCTGGAGTGCACTGGGGACAGCAGCTGACAGCTGGGGGAGGGAGTTGATTGTCCTGCTCTGCTGCCCACCGGTGCAGCCTCTGCTCAAGTGATGTGTGCCACTTTGAGCCCCACAATTTAAGAAGGATATCAACCTGTTACAGAGGGAAGGGTGACCAAGACGGTGGAAGGTCTCGAGGGCAATATTTCTGAAGAGCAGCTGAGGTCACTGGGTTTGTTCAGTTTGAAGAGGAGAAGGCTGACGGGTAACCTCATCATGGTCAGCTCAGCATGGTGCAATTTGGTCCTGGTGTAAAGACATGGCCTAGATTCCATAGCCCCTGTGAAAATACAGCCTGGGAGAGGTTTGCACAGCGGGGCTGACTTCAGTCAGACCTTCTTTTTGGTGATTCCTGAACCAAAGCACTCTTCACTCGGAGTATGTGTGTCCATCACGGGCTTGCCAAGCAACAAAATTGATCTGCACTTCCAAGAGAAAAAAAATTAGTGAGCAAATACCTGTCACAAAATGAAAGTCAGCAAGGATTTTCAAGACTTGGTTTGCAGTTACATTTTTTTCATACTCTGATTGTGGAGGTAAACATTCTATCAGTGTAAGCAGCAAGAGCTCTCTGTGGTCAGGTATTTATTTCAAAGAGTAAATTAGGTGCTCAAATTCAGCTGAATATTAAGGATCATTTCCAGTGACTCTCAACTTGGGAGAGGGAGAAGCAAAGAGCAATAATCCCTCTTAATTAATGTGCAGTTCAAAGGTGGTCCCAAGATAGGATATTTTGGGAGTTACAGTATTTCATCTTTGATAAGCAAATCTGTGTAGGTACTGGTGTTATTGCTACTAATGAGCTGTGACTGTGTATGCATGTGTAATGGCTTGGTGCAAGCAACTGTGGAGAGACAAAAAAATCTGAAGAGTTCTTCATTTTTCTCCCCTCTCTGAATTTCATTCTGTTTCGAAAAATGTGTTCTTTTCAACAAAAGAAGACAATGTGCCGTTGACTTGAAAAACTTCATTTCATACTGACTGCAACTCTAACATATAAAATTTTTCCTTACCAGACGACCCTAGTTCTCCTTGATACAGCCTGGTTGTCTGAGGTTGGCAGAGGTAAAAGCTTGTTAGCTTTCTGGTTGTTTACATACTTGCATGATAGCCTTAGCCATAGGAATGAAATACTTCATGATTGCTGCAGTTCCTAATTACAGGTTGTGTGTGTGTGGCTCCATATGGGTATGTGCATGCACATGCAGTCATGGTATTTGGTAGGTTTCTTGTGTGTAGAAGAGGGGGTTATCTGTTCTGTGGAAGTCTAAAAGCTCTCTTGTGTGTACTTGTTAGTGGTTGTATTTCAGTTCATTATTTTCTTTGCAATTGCTTAAGCGTTGCAGAATTAAGACATTCTTCTATGCTTTGTGGCGTATTTAAATTATGGTACAGGAACCAAATTTCCTTGTTGCTATGGTTATGTCTAGATTTTCCTTTCCCTTCAGTGACTTAAGAAGTGTCTCGAGGCAGGGGAAGAGAACCATTTCTTGCTATATGCTGCTAGACAAAGATGAAACCTGACCCTCCTCTCCAGGTGTCACTTGGTGCTGCATGTTGCAGGTGCTGTGCTACCAGATCTCAGGCTATTGGTGGGGGACTAGGAAAAGGCCAAGCAATTTATCAGGTTGGCTTTTTGGCTGTTTTTTTTTCCTCCACGTGGTCTGGTTTGAAACCACACATAATGCTATGGTAAGCATTTTTACACGTATGCAGATTCCTGACTAGAGCATTCTTTTTGAGACATGCTTTGTCAGTCTATCAACTGGTGCAGCTCCCCATGCTTACATTTAAACAAAATCCAAACAGGCCCAGTTATCACTTGCCACCTCTCAGCAGTTCTAAAATTTCTGTGCTTTCTGGCTCTGCCGTGTGCCCCAGTAGCATCCTGCTTTTCCTGCCTGACTTGGGTGGTATTACTTGTGTTTCTGCACTGTTTTCTGTCTGAAGATGGACTTCCTGTAAAATAAACCAAATGTTTAATATACTGCTTTGAAGTGTCTAGTCAGGAAAAACTGATACCACTCCAGACTAGTTGCAGACTAATTTAGACTATATGTGTGGTTCTTGTGAGTGCTCTTCAAATGAGCAACCACTAAGGGAAGGAAGTTGAAGCCAGCTTCTGTTCACCTGTATTAAGCTACAGAGTGGTCATTTAATGTGATTTCTGAAAGCACAGTCCAGTGGATAGTAAAAATAGACTGTACTGCTTCCTGGGAACTGATACTCCTGCTGCGTGAAATAATAGGTCTCTGCCTACAACTTCTGTGACTACATACTCTAAAAGTCCTAAATTCCACTTCTTCTCTAGAGTGATCCAAAGTATCTTTGAAAATGTGATTTGTCTTAACTTTTTAATTTCTTTAAGCAATCTCCCATGTGCCTGCATGCATAGTTCAAGTCATCTAAAGCAGCTAATAATAGAGAAATTATAAAAGGGCTAGAGAATAAATATAAATAATTAGTAAGGCCTCAGATGCTAGCAGATTTAAAAAAAGTTCTGTTCCACTTCGAACAAAAAGCTTTTGCTGTTTTTGTTGCTTTCAGGGTGTGGAACTGAAAGCTAAAGCAGAGATGTGCTACTTGAGCTGATGCACTCTTCCTGTTTGAAACATCGCATTGCCATGTGCCAAGGACAGCTTGAACAGAGGTGTTTCATCTGGCTTTTCAAACAGGCACATGTGAACCCTTAGATAGTGTCACTGGGCAGCTGAGTGAACTCAGTGTCACAAAACGTGATGCTGCTTTTGCTTACTTTAATTGCTCTCATAATTTGAGACCTTGAGTGGGAGGTGACGAAGTGATGTCCGGGTATTAGATAAATTACTTGTCAGTAGAATTGCTCGTTAAGGTTTAAGGCCCCTGACATGCCTCCTTGATCTCAGACTAGGGAGAAGTTAACAAAGCCCCAGGAGAAGGATGTACTACTGATAGTAGACAAAAACAACGCAGAATTCACAGGCTACAACGACTTTTAGCAGAAGTCTCAAGATAAGGAAGAAACTAACAAAGCTAACTCAGCAACTGTGCTGAAATCAGCTCCAACCAAATAAAAGGTAATTCTGGCAGAGGGAGATTGTGACCACTGACTCAGGAAACCCATCAGCTCAAAAGAAGAGCATGACTGAGCATGCAGAGTAATTGGCATGAGAAGTGAGAGAATCATTTAACCAGTAGAAGATATAATACTAATTAATAAGAGAACTATGTAACTTGTAGCCAGTGAATCACTTGTAGCCAGTGATTTCTTTGTGTGTTAAAATGTATAAATAGTGTAAAGTTTTGATGACAGCCTTTTGTGGGTTACCATTCAGATCCCTACTTTGTGCAGAATAGAACAAAGAAATGGAAGTACGTTGTCTCGGTGTGTAAATTGATGCTGCACACCAGGCAGTGAGCCCACATTCAGCAGCAGTGACAGTAATAATTTGCTGAAGTGCATTAAAATGTCTTCAGATGCAATGTCAGACTTGTGTTGCAAGGCTGTTTTACCACAGATGGTTAAAATCTGCAGTAGTGGTGTGCCACGGTGATTCATTTTTTTGACGTGGAACACTTACTGTACTGGTGAGAGTTTGCCTCTGCGAACTCCTTGCAGTTTTAATGGACCTTTTCTCCTCTTGTTCACACTTACTCCTTTCCTCTATCCTGAATCTTTCTTGAAAATTGCTTTGATGTATTTGTTTTCCGTGGGGAAAAAAAGAATATTATGAAGGCTGTGAATAATGCTTTTTATCTATTGTCATACTAAAAAAAGGTAAGGGTCCCTATCTTGTATGGTCTGCATGCAGTTTGTCATGAGCATAGACTATTCCCTTCCTTTTAATGCTGCTCTGTTTTTAAAATGATGGTCTCTCTGGATGAAAATGTTGTGGATTCCTCATCATTACTTTCAAAGTAGTAACTGGGGGTTCTTTGGGGAGGTTTCAGGTTTGTTTTGGGGTTTTTTTCTTTCCATTCTTTATGGCAATGGTACCTTGTTGACAGCCTGCCTTGAGCCATTATTTGGCCCTGGGAATTTTCTCCTCTCTGACTGGTATTACCAGTTGGAATTACCAAGGAGGCCAGCTGAGAAAATCATTCTTTTGTGTTACCTTCAATAGGGATTGCCACCTAAGAAGGAAACGTTACTGACCAATTAAAACTTTGACTAACAGGACTTTATTTTTTTTAAAATACAATATGCTATCAGTTACCTAATAGCAAAAGCCCATTGTTTCTCCTTACAAACTCACTGTGGTTTCCTTCCTGTATCTTTTGCTGCCCTCCCATGTGTTATCCCAGATGGGTACATTTTGTAGCAGGGAAACTTGTGATGGCTTCCTAAAAATTGAAACCACGAGAGCTGGAGGTGTTCTGGTTCCAGTGAAAGATGAGATTGTAAAATCAGATGCCATTGTATTACTGACAGCAACATTTAAAAAGAAAATCAACCCATCTGTCTCCTTTAAGTAATCCATAATAGTACCTCTATCATAGTCCCTCATTTTCATCATTCTTTCAAACTTTTAACTCAGAAGCAAAGTACTGTCATAGTAATAGTCATTTATGGCTATTAATTTGTGTTGAGCTTGATTTGAAGTACCACCTTATTTCTTAAGGAAATAAATACCACCTTATTGCTTAAGGAAATATACTGATGAAAACCATTTCAGTATAAAAAGGGACAAAAAAAAAGAACTGACTCCAAATGACCAGTAATCCCAAAATAAAATCCTGTAATAAAATCTTATAAATGGCTTTCGTCATAATGTGCAAATCATAAAGATGTGGATAAAATAACCTTTTCAGAGTCAGGACCTGTGTGTTCAGGATTTGAAAATGTACAAAGTCTAACTCAAAGTTTGAAGAGGATTCTTAGCTGTCTTGAAACTAAACCCTAAAGCACTTGGCTGGGGGTTGGGGCAGAGTCAATATGGGAACATTAAGAGGAAATGAAGAAGGGATTTCAGCCTTATTTGGCCTGTGTTGATGGTGAATGTTGTCTCTCTTTTGTCTGGCAAGAGTTACTTGCAGTTCAGGTTTCTCCAGGACATGAAAGTGTAAAAGATAATTGGTGCATTAATATGAGTGCCAGAGTCCCCAGAAGTGCCTGTTCTGGTAGCAGTGAAGGGAGGAAGAGTGTTTCTGTAAGTGCAGTGCCCCAGTGATACAAAATTCATGCATGAAGGTAACTTTCCCCATAGGTCGTGTTTGTTTCAAACCTCGTACTTCTTGTAATTTGTTTTATTTAAAAACATGAGACTGGCAGGGGAGTAAACACTTCTCACTTCCTTTGAGAGCTGGAGAGCATCCTCCAGTTGCTACAGCTGAGGATGTGTGGAAGAGTGCACCACTGCAACCTCTCTGTTGGTGTGGATGCACCTTAATCCTCTTTACCCCTCACTTCTGGCTGCCACTTGACTTTGTATAGTCATCATCAAGAGGAAATTGTGTGGCTACAACAGAGGTTTGAAGTGAAAAACATGAAGTCTTAAAAATACACCCAGAAATGATAATTTTCTAGTTACAGCTTGCAGGATTGAAACAAATTATAGCTTTTCCAACCCTTTAAGGTAAAAAAAACCCAACCAACCCACCCAAAAAAAAAAAAACCAAAAAAAAAAACCCACAAAACACATCCCCAACAGACGAAAGCAAACACATATTTTATGGAATTAATCTCCAATATTACAAATAATTGTACATTTCTTTCTTATAAAGTACTTGAAACTGAAATTCTAGTAGTAGGTAGTAGGTCTGGTTGTGACTGTGCATACTTATGCATGTTAGCTTGTGCATGTCGTCATGTTGTGTCATGACATACCATGACATGGCATACTTAGTTACGATTTTTTGTTCACAGTTCGGTTTTTTGGGGTTTTTTTGTTGTTTGGTTGGGTTTTTTTTTACCTCCGCCTCCCCCCCCTTCTCCTTAAACAGCAGTCTGAGCTTTGGAGCAAATCTAGCTAAATTCAGATTACTAACACCTGCTGTCATTTTTTTTTCCTCTTCCTGTGGTTTTGTTTGCTTCAAGTAACTGTCCCAGAGCTTTGTTACCGCACGTCCTGTTTGAAGCCACAGTGAACAGTGTGCAGTCAGAGGGCACAGAGGGTTCACCCTTAAAAGGAACTATGCAGATGTGTTTTTTTTTTAAAAAACAGCTGCTGTTCTTAAGCTGTGTAATTAATAAGTAGCTTTATTTTAAATGACCCTCCACGGCACACAGCATGTTCCTGTATGGATCAGCTAAGGTAAATGCTGCCTAACCTGCTTTTTATCAGTAAACATGAAGAGCTTGGAGAGAAAATTGATTTCTTTGTTTGCCTCTCCTCCTTTCCTGCTCTGTGTATTTCCCACAGAGAAGTTAATACTCCTTTAGTAAGAAAAATGGGTGATACTGTAACAGAATGTGCTCTGCCCCGTCTATTCATTAGTGGTATGTTTGCACATACTGCTTTTATGACTGGTATTTAACAATAAGCAGTAGTTTTGGGTTTTGCAGTAAACCACTCACTGTGGAATAAACCTTAGAGTAATGAAAATTACCTTACTGGTTTTCACTCTAAATATTAAGCAATGTATTATTTTTAAACATCTTAATTTCTTCATACTACTTAGAATTTCTACAAATGGTATGAAATTGAAATAATAAATGGAGGTATAAAAGCCTTAAAGTGCGACACATTTGTTCAGCATGGTAGTCGTGTGTCTTCTTGCTGTGTGAATCATGCGCTCCAACATAAATTGCATTCAGAGTTCAGAAAGTTTACATGGGAAAAGCAAATAGGTGTTTCACCACTCATCACTTGATAAACTTACCAGTTCAGGCAGGGTAAGTGCCTTGTCTCTTCCACATGAGCTCTGCAGTGTTCTGAGGCTCTGAGCACCCTAAACAGTGTAAAGAGCAAACACCAGGGGTGGCAGAGCTGTGGTCATGAACTGTGCTCTTCAGCCTCTGTTGTCCCCTTCGTGTGGCAAGTCTGCGCTGAGCGAGGCGGCAGCGCTTGCGAACGGTGCCGTGGTAGGGCGGTGAGACACTGGCACAGGTCGCCCCAGAGAAGCTGTGAACGCCCCATCCCTGGTCGATTTAAGGTCGGCTGGGATGGGGCCCTGAGCCCTGACTAACCTGGTCTGGTGGAAGGTGTTCCTCCCTGCGGCAGGGAGGCTGGAACAAGATGGTCTTTAAGGTCCCTTCCAGCCCAGACCATTCTGTGGTTCTGTGATTCAGACCTTAACCCTGTGACAACGCAGAGAACTAGCCGTAAAATATTGCACGTGTTTTGGGACTTCATAAGTTGCAGATAGGTTTGAGGTGCAGTTCAGGCTTCGGAGGAACACTTTCCCATGAGATTGGTAGTGTTCTGATACTACGTAATTACCTAACTAGTAGGTGTAGGTCAGTATGGTGCTTTTCTCTTTCTTTCTTTATGACCAGTAATTTGGAAAAGAACAGCAGGGTTTTCCTGTTTCAACTTGTTCTTTAAACAAGCAACTAGCAGTGTAAGACAAGTTCTTAGTGTGTTGCCATTGACATTACAGCACTGATATGCCTTTCTCCTGTTAGTTTGTTTTTTCTTTCCTTTTTGGTGCAGCAGATTTATACTTGATATTTTATATTAATTTTTCCAGTGTAAAAATCATGTTTAACAGACTGGGGAGGACTACGAAATTCTGGAGCTCTAACAAACATTGCTCAGTATTTGTCTGCCTTTTAAGAGGTGCTTTTAATGTTAGTTTTCTCCAGACTTAGTGCTATGTCAGCCATGCTTTTTTAATTAAAAGACAACAGATTGAAAAAGTGTTGTTCAAATGTTGAAATCTTAAAGAAGAACCATGAAACTAAAGGCAAAAATAGCACCATACCAGGCTATAAAAGATAAAATATATTTTTAAGAATGAACATGTTACCAGGAACTGATATTCACAATCTCTAGGTTGGCTTTGTTATTCAGCAGCTTTTGATCTATGGCGAGGAGTCAGTTTTGAAGAGAACTCTGTCTTGAAGGTCACAAGTGGCTGAGATTAGCTGGGTAGAGAAAGACTTCTTCACCCTTGAGCATTCTTTAACCAGGAAGAGCTTTCCAGGCTCACAGGAGCTTGCACAACCCCTTCATGTTTGTTCCCAGGGCTTCAGCTCAGCACGGTGCTTAACGTTTCACTGAGCTGGAGGAGCGTGCCAGCTCTCAGTGAGCAAATGCAGAGAGGGAGAGACAAGGGGAATTTTCCCTGCCCTTCCCAGGTGTAACAACCAGGTGGAAGTTAACCCTCCATGAGAACAAGAATTTAATATGTGAAATCTGGACTTTGTCATAGAAGGATTGTAAGGAAGCAATAATACAAGTGTCAGAATTCCAGGAGTCACAAGTCAGAATACTGGGGCAATTGCACAGCAAGAGAAGCTCACTACACTGTATCCATTTACAGCTCCATCAGCTTGCCGTATATTAGACTTCAAAATGCTAAATTTGAGTACTTGATTTCTCATTTTCTTATGATCTGAGCAGCTAGCCTTGGGGGAGCATTGCTGTGTTTCAGAACAACTTGGAGCCTATCTTCTCAGAAGTAAACCAGCCACATTTTAAGGAGGCATAGTCCATACAGTTGGTGGACTAGAATTGTCAAATGTTACATGCCAGCAGGAGTTAACCATGTTTTAGTTCCGATTTTGTTACGTACTGAATGAAATTTAGAAAAGATCTTTGTGTAGCATGCACATGCCAAGACTGCAGAGAACAACAGGGTATTTTCTTGTCAAGGTTTTATTTGTTAGTCCAGCTCTTGCTGTTTGAAGTTCATCAGATTTTCAGTCATGCAGAGAACTGATGAAGGTGGTAGCAAAGTGGAACTGCTCTGACACAGAACATGTGTGTATATTTATATATTATATATGTGTGTGTGTGTGTGTGTGTGTGTATTTTTATGCATCCCATGGAGTCTCCAAACCACTTCATACTGTGAGGAATTGCACTGAAGTAATGATACATAGTTATGCAAACGTTTGTATGAGTGAAGACAGAGTCGTATATAGAATTGTTAAGGAGTATGCATGCAAAAGCTTCTGAGTAGTCGTTATCTTGCTTTCTCCTCAAGTGACGTTTGTGGTAAGTGCCAAGATAAATGAAATCTCACAGGAATTTTTATTGCACTCCTGCTGAAAGAAACCTGAATGGAGATTGATCAATAAACAGTATTTTAGCAAAGGAATGGTTGGAATCTGGAGCCTCATTTGTTCCACTGGAGGAATTTCAGAGCTTTTGGGAAACAGTTTCAAACTCTATGATGTTCTGTTTTGAAGACAGTTGTACATGAAGCACAGGGTAGAAGAGTGTGGAAGGAGAATATGTTGTGTAGACCAAGTCCAGCCATTTTGCAAATTTTTAATGTACATAAATTTTATTTGTTTCCTCAACATTTAGGAAAGCATGCCTTTGATTGACAGTTGTGTGACAGGGTTGAGGTTAAATACTATTTGAACCTCACACTGTGAATGGACTGGGTAACATTTCCATTGAGAAATATGATGTCAATAGGCACATTTCTCTAAGAAGTTTGAAGGGGTGTGTGGGCAAATATCACTTTCTGAAATGACATTTGAAAGTTAAAAACAAACCAAACCAAGATGACTGCCAAAAGATTGGAAGCCAGTTCTTAATATCACTTCATCTAACCAAAGCTGGAATGTAAGCCTCGTACAGATTTTATGGTATATGCCATTTTTGGTAGTCACTGCAGAAATAAGCACATGACTTCAGCCTGTGATTCAGGATATTACGAAGAAATTGGTGGTGTGGGTGGCTGGCTGGGAGCTTGAGATTCTGTATATTCTCTCTTTTTGATGTAATGTACTTCTGTTTTCAGGTTCACATAACGCTAGGGACCAAAGAAGCATACATAACATTTCTGTGGTGCTGGCATCAACCTTCTGAAAGAAGACTAAAATAACTTTTTGCCTTCGAGTTGTTTGTCCTGGGACTGACTTGTTTCTGGAGAAGAGCTAAACAGAAAAAAAAAGATTTTCACATTGGAGCCATTATAAATAAACCTGTTTGAAGAACTTGCTATCTGCAGACAGACTTAGGAAGGTTGAGTCCTGCATTTCGTCTGTCCTCCCACTTCAGACTGTAAACAATGAGTGAGTTTTGGTTGTGTTTCAACTGCTGTATTGCAGAACAGCCTCAGCCTGTAAGTATGATATTGGCACTGCTTTGTTTTAATATAATTAACTACTTTGTTCATATTTTCTGGTTTTCTTATGGCTTTTTAAATTAGTGCTGTCTGGCCAAGGTTGGTGAGAATTAATTAACATCCTGCCTTGTTGGGGACAAAAAAAAAAAAATCTGTTCTAAACTGCTGTCGTACTGGTATTTTCCTGTCCTTAAAATCAGATCTGTCCTTTGAAAGAGCCTGTATTTGTTTGAATTGAAGAGGAGGAGAAGGGAAGGGTGAGGAGGATGTAAACTGTCATCCTAGAGTAAAAACTTTTTAGTGGAAGTCTGTAAATGTCCTGAATTCTGTATGGCTGAAGGCCTGCCTACGGGTGTGGCTAGACAGTGACGGGAGAAGGAAGTGATTCTGTCAAAAAGTTCAAAGTGACATCCAGTCCTCCACTGCCTTAATTTAATCAAGGATTTCAGCTTTAGTAGTTTTGTTAATTTTTAGAGTAAATCTTTAAAGAGTAAAGGAATGCCCTCATATTGTAAATACTTTTTTTTTTAAAGTAGAATTTGAAATGGTGGTTGTGTAAAAAACAACATAGCGAACAGTTGGATGAAAGAACATTTCAAAGTATGTGTAAGGAAAACAGAAAAATCCTTGGGAAATATTCTTGGGTTTCATATACTCTAAGTACCTTTAGAGTATGTTTCTGAGTTCAGTGCTGTTGGGAGAAAGTCTGCCTGCACGAAGGTAAAATTAACCATGCAGATGTTTAGAATTGTGAGAAAAATCATTGTATGGTGTGGCATTCAGATCAAGTTAAATAAATGTAGAGAAATGACAGTGATCTTACAATTATGTGGGAAAAAAAGCCCAGTTACTACTAAAGGATATGTGGGTATTACAGTGACCAGGAGAATCCCAGAGTGAATAAACCCACGTTAATAGGGTCAAATGNGGAGGAGGGAATCTCATGTTAGGTGTTGCATTTGCACAGAGCCTGAATGCCAGACTGAACTTTGGGTGGCATGCAGATATTACAGTGTGACCATCGCAACTTTGAACTAATGAGTGCAGCTTAATCTAAGTGAAGCAGAGCTGTGGGAGATGAACTCTGAGAGACCAACACGGGAAGCTGTGATCCTCTCCTGTTGCTTGTACACCATGCAATCCTTTAAAATGCTGGCTGCGTCCATGTATAGCCGAAGTTATTTGCCTTAGTTTTTGAACGTTTATTTGAATAAGATATGACAGATCAAAATATTTCATATAGAAAAATTGAATATTTTATTTGTTTTTGAGAATCCCAGGGCTCAGTTCCTTACAAAATCTTGACTCAAGCTTCATGATACATTTAAGTTAATGCCCAAGAAATACACATACATTAATATAGCACGTGGAGATCTGTGAGTCATGACTCATGGAGCAGGTGAGGAATTTACTTCAAAAGCGGAGAAAAGGGAAGCAACCCATTTTTTTTATGTTTCTGCTGATATAGTGGTGTGCATTTGCTTGATGATTAAAACCATCCTCGTGTTTAAGGTCCAAATAGCCCATTGCTGAGCACTGACCTGGTTTCTGAAGTCTGCCTTTCAAATGCTGTGGGAGACTTGCTTGTTGTGAAGTGCCATAATTCTTAAGGATGCATCTCAGAAAAAAAGAAATGTGTGCCCTTTTTGGCATGCTTGACAAAAGGCATTTAGTTGTCTTTTCCCCTGAGTTACTCATCTCATTTTGTTGAGTTGTGTTGTGCAGCCAGTGTTCTGCCATACGCTGTTGCACTAAGAGGGGTGTTTAGTCAGACAGGTGTACCTCTGAGCAAGTACAGGAGTGTTTTCTGTCTCTGACATACAGCAAAGCATGTACTGTAAGTGTGAGGCAAACTGATAAATGAGACAAGCCATGAGGAAGCAGTGTTTCCCCTGTCTCCGCAGGTGCTGTGTGATTGCATGGTTGGGAGACCTACATGCCAAAAAACATGCTCGTTTTTAGTCCAAAATAGCGTTACTGATGGCCCTGTTGTATCATAAGCTAAGTGAAGCATGCAAGCTTGCATAAAAGTTAGGTGTCATTCCCCTGCTCTGCACTCAGCCCCTCAGCTGAGTCCAGTTCCTCAGGGGAAATGCCTCATCTGCCCAGTTTCATCCTGTTCATGTGCCTTCTTTGGTTTTAACTCCTGCATCTCAACTTCTTCGTGGCCTGCCTAACAGTGTCCCAGCTGAACTTCCATGCTCAACCATTACATGTTAAATGTACTTCTGCTGTGGATGGACTAATATGGTCTTGTGGCAAGTCCAACAACCACCAGCCTCTCAAAATAGCCCTTGAAAGGAGGAAGTTAATTTAACTTTCTGCTTGTCCTGATCAATGTTCAGAATGTTTCTTCTGTTTTTAAACTGACATTTATTGTAGAATATCCTGAGTTGGAGAAGTGACCCACAGGGATCATCGAGTCCAGCTCTTAGCCCTGCACAGGACAGCCCCAGTAATCACACCGTGGTGCCTGGGAGCATTGTCCAAGTGCCTCTTGAGTTGTGTCAGGCTTGGTGCTATGACGCTGGGAAGCCTGTAGCAGTGCCCAGCCACCCTCTGGGTGAAAAACCTTTTCCTGATATCCAGCCCATGCAGCTGCTGACACAGCTTCGTGCTGTTCCCTCAGCTCCTCCCACTGGTCACCAGAGAAAGGTGGATCAGCACCAGGGAAAGGAGGAAAACCTTGTCAACATCATCAGTTGTGCGTCCATCCAGTTCCAGGGCCTCATGCCTGTTGTGTAAGGGCACCTGGAAGGTGAGGCAGGCTGGGAGGGGACTTGCCTGCCGCCACAAACCTGCTTCCATTCTCCCCGATCTCCCAGGTCCCCTCCTGCCTGGTGGCATTCTCTGAAAGATGAGCTTTTTTCTCATTATCTCTGGCAGCTGCTGATATCTGAGACACCATTAATGTCATGGATAGTGACATAGCTGTTAAGCCTCTTCACTGGAGGGTGAAAAAAATGAAACTTCTAGTAGTAGTTGCATGTTTCTGTGATATTTATAGCATCCATTGAGCATCCGAGGAGTTTCCTCCTCTCTTGAAATCCAGGATGCAAGAACTGTCTCTACTTTCTTCTGGCAAAATCACAGCACACTGTATTAGAAATCTTGAAGTACAGCATCTCTATTCTTTTTAGCTGTAGTGCACTTAAAACCGTGTACATGCATGAGCCCTTTCAGTCAATTTTATAGGAGAACAATAAGAACATATTACTGACTGAATTTTGCTGCCATTACTTCTCTAATAGCATACCCCAGAGCAGAATAGTAACAACACTGCAGTTATAGACTAGTGTACTTTGAGGTTCCTTAACTCAAAGACAGTATTCAAGTATTACCACTGCCTTTTAGTGGTCTGTATCACGGCACAGCTTTCTGTCTTTTGTCAGTGCTAAATGGGTACACCCTGCAGCTGTGAAATAAAACACAGATGTCTTAGAAGGCAGTGTTCTGCGCTCTCTCCTAAAATGTCGCTTTGGTTGCTAAATATTTCGCTTGGTGTATCCAAAACTGCAGTACTCGTGATCAGGGGAGGCACATGTTTGAAACTGGGTCTCTAAGCTTCTCTGAAAGAGGGTGATAAATGAGGAAAACAAGTATTCAAAGAAACAGACTTAATTAGGGATGCAGTTGGGGGAAGTATGTTCCTGATAGTGTCTTAGGTCTTGCTTTTGAGTAGTCTGAGGTTTATACCATGGCAGAATCCAAGCAAAAGTCGAGGTGTTCTTGTGTGAACTCCTTTTTTTGGATTGATAATATACATTACCACGATGAAGACTTCACACAGCTAGTTGCTTTCATGATACCAGGGAGGTGTTATTAATGTCTTAATGTCTATGTTCAGGTTTTCTTGGTTGTTTAAGTAGCCTGAATTCAATTGCTTATGATCTGACCCAAACCTTTATTACACCAGGTTTCTCACAGCTCTCACTGATACCCTTTGTATGTTCTGTGAGCTGATTTTTCATTTCCCAGTGCAAGATCATTCTTCCCATGCATTCTCCGTGCTGTCATCTCGTCCCCTGCTCGTTTCAGTAAACTGCCAAATCCCCACTACCAGGTACCTCGCTTGAGAGCAGAAATTTAGAAAGCCTTTTGTCTTGCAAGTTTTCAGAGGTGTCCATGCTTTCCTTCGTAGGCTGAGCTTGTCGCCTACAGCAGGAATCTGTTATTTTCCTATACTTCTTTTTTCCTGTTCTGTCCATTTTTAACTTGCAAAGTTAATTTTTGGTCTGAGAAGCCTTTGGTCATGATCTGGTGCACTCCCACCTGGTTTGGGCCAAAGCTCAGTGTAGCTGAGCTTTTCAGTTTGCTTTGACCTTGCAGTAAAATTACTGCTCCTCTGCAGAAGAATAAACAATGATTTTTTCCTTCTGGCTCCAGGCTTCCTTCTCTAGTTAATTAGTTGCTGTTTTGTTGCCTGTCTTTTGTTTAAGTGATTTCCATTTTGTGTTTTGTCAAGAGGCCCTTACGGTTTTGTTGCATGCTATGCCATAAATGTTTAAAGTGGTTTGGAAAGTGAAGTTTGCTCAGTGTCTCTCTTGATGTATGAAAGAGGATTGAGAGACAGGTGGGGAGAGATAGAGTGGGCAGGCCCATCTTAAAATAAAGAGTGAAAAAACCCTGCACATACTGCTATATTTAGCAACTGAACTGAATGCTGATTGTTGCAGAAGACATAAATGATCTTGATCCTGGTTACTGTAAGTTAACCACTGATGGATATTGTCAGCCCTAGCTTGCTTTCTGGAGAAGGAGTCACAGATAGAGCTAAGGACATATCTAGCACTGCAATTTGTGCAACTCTTTCAAAACTTGATCACAATGAAGATAGTGAAGCGTTCGGGATGCCGAAGGACTGCAGAATAAATCACCCTCACTAGGCACACACAACAATTCTGGTCTTTGGTGCTGAAGGAGTGTTGGTCCAGGCTCCCTGTTCAGTACAGCTGTGCTGTGCAAGTGCAGCTTCAGGCTTAAAAAGTGTAAAACTCAGTCTCTCTTTTTCATTACATTTGATCAGCCTATTGCATTCAGTTAAGCCCATGAAGGACTCACATAAAAGGTGACAACTTTAGAGAGCCGTAAGATTTCAGAGTTGTCCTACTGAGTCACATATTGAGCTGTCAGTTCAAATGTTTCAAATTTCTTCTTTTTCCTATTCGGTGCTGTTGTTAGAAGTAGCTTGAGGGAACACCTCGTTGAAGGGGACAGAGTTAAATAAGCAGCAAAATGCTTGGCCTTTATTTCTAAAACCTGATCTGCTTGTGCAGCTCTCAGCCTGATAGAGGTGTTTTGGGTTTTTCTTTTACCTTTAAATTAACCCCCACATGTCTTAAAACATCTGCTGTGGTGTTCAACTAATAAAGTGTCTACAGAAAATCCTCAAAAAGTAGCATTTTCTGTCCATGTATAAATACCTGAATGAAACTGAATATTTTATGATATTTTATTATGACTGAAATTTTTAGCTCTTCCTTAGCTTTATTGATGCTGTTTACTTAATCTAATACCAGTTGATGATTGGAAGATAGCTCTTTGGGAGGCTGAAAATGAGAATTATGCCAGCTTTCTGTTGATGAGAATGTGTCTTGCCATTATCAACATATTTGAAGAAGGACGTAATATGCTTTTAATATCTGCAGCCTCTACAGAGCTCAGGCTTTCCACTTAAACATGGGCAGGAAGTATATTGTGCTCTTTGTTGATCTAGATACCAGCCCCTGAATTGCTTGGTTCTCTTAAACCTTCAAATTTTTCAGCCAGAAGACATCTTCAAGAGCAACAGCTCGTTATGAGTCACTGACAAAAGGAGCAGCTGCAACAACGAGTTGATACGGCCCTGCAAAAGTTGATGGGGTTTTTTGCAACCACCCTTGGAGACTGTGCTGAAGCATTTCTGAAGTTACCAGACCCAATGCAATTTTTGTAATTTTTTTTTTTTTAGTGGAAGTTGAAAGTACAAAGCCCTGGAGTTCTTAGTGTGTCTTAGCTCTAATGCTTGGCAGTTCAGCTGCTTTTTTCCCCCTGTTCTGCTTTTCATGTCGTAGCAGGGGAGATAGGCAAGCGTGAAGGTTTAGGGGCATTTCTGCTTGCCAGCAGCTGGAGGCAGAGGTATTTTGGACATAGTCTGGGAGATGTGCACTTTCACTGACACTATATGGAAGTATGCTTTGTGATAATGAATAGAGAAGTCAGTGACTGCCCTGAAGCTAAGTGTTCTGCCCTTTAGCTTTAACTGTTTTTCATATGAAAGGGTGTGTTGAGACTAGAAGATTCCTCTGCTGCTATCTCACTGTATTTTTATCATAACTTTCCTGGAATGGATCTCGGATATTCTGTTTGAGGTAATTCCTAAGACCAGCATGCAGGTCACAGAATATGCATTTTTAAATATCTCTGCTTGTACTTACATTTTCAATTCCCAACATGAGCATTTCACAACACTGAAAGTTTTTTCCTTTTTCAGACTGTTCCTCAAACGTTTGGTTCTGCAGTTCCTGTCTTGACGCTTACTTATGCATGAGACAGACATGCATGACACCAAACTTCCCATTTATTTATATTGTAGCTATTCTTCACGTATTCTCAAAGATCATGAATTTTAAGGTACACATTAAGCCACAGACTTTAATATGTAATCACTTGCAATGGTTTTCTTGCCTTCATCTTCAAAGTAGCTTATCTGATATTCAGAATGCTGACTTCTGTAATTCTGGGTTTATATCCTGCCACGCAGTGAGGAGAATAGAAGAGTGGAGGCTGGGCAGAGAAGCTGAAGCTTGAACTGCACTCTGATGCACATTCAGGGAAGTGATGAATCTGAACCCATTAGAGTCTTTTTGTTTCTCAAATAATTTGAGAGAGGTTTTTTAGCTACTTGTCTGTATCCTCGAGAGATCTGTAGTTTACTGTAGCCAGGGAAAGATAGTATATCTCTTTGTGTTTTCCCCCTTAAATAAATGTGTGACACTGAGTGATTTGTTAGTTGTCATGCTCTGGGAATGTCCTGACATCAGAGGGGGTGAGGCTCACATGGAATTTTTTTTAATAGTTTTAAGCTACATTATCTCTCTTCTTGTAGTTGTAACTTCAGCTCATTCAGGCCCAGAAAATAGTATGGGTTTATAATGTGCTGTGTTCAGCAGGCACAAGGTCTTCCTAATTGTATGTTTCTCTTGCTTGTGGTATGACTTTTTCAGTGTGAACATAACTACCCTGTGTGTTCTGCTTGATGATGTATCATAAAGGGCTACCTGGTTCATAATTTGTGTGTTCTGGGATGTTTTAATTCCTCCATATCTTTGGCAGGACCGTGTTATGATTTACATGTTTCTAACCTGCACAAGATTGTTTCAAGTTAGTATGTGGCTGTTTTATCTCCAGATACTGAGAAATTAATTGGGACCAAATCGTGATTTGTCTTTTAAGTTTTCCCAGACCAGCCCTTCTTTGCTGACCACGGGGGTGGCTTTTCATGCTTTACTGCTCAGCCAGCTGGAGCTTTCCACCTGTGGAGCAGAGGTGCAGAGCTCATCTCATCGTGGTGCATAGGAAGAAATACTGTTGCTTATCAGTCTGCATTCCCCCTAAGTTTACGTTCATCTCTCTGAGGGGGATGTGGTGTAGCACAGGGCTTTGTAGTTTCACTTTGTTAAAAAGACATTGTGACCTTTGAAAGTATTGCCCTTACTTAAAAACCCTTCCCATGAGCAGTGTGTCATGACCACTGAGTGCACTTGAAATGTGTTGCATTCTCTTAATCTGGCTTCAGACTGCTTTAGGCACAGTCTTCAAGTCTTACCTCTGCTGGAACCCTCCCAAGTTCTGCCACTGATGCAGAGTTTAGGCCTTCTTGCAGTTCAGGCCTTCTTGCAGTTCAGGCCTGACTCATTCACGAGGTCAACGTTGCTATATCCTTGTTTTACAGCTGGAAGGAGTCAGGCAGGTTATTTGAAGAGCTGTGTGGTGGTCCAACAGTGGCTTCAGAGCCTGGGACCTCAAATGAAGAACAGAAAAATTGTTTGGGGCATATAGAATGCCATGAGTCAAATTCTAGTGAAATGGATGGAAAGACTTCAACAGGACTTATGAATAGATGTTAATTGGGGATTACACCAGAATGATGGAATTTTAGAGGTGATGTCATAATCACGGTTTTCAAAAAGACAGTTGCATAAACTCTGGTTACCAGTCTTTACCTCACTATGTATGTTTGCGTAAAACTTGCCTTTTGGGGTGCTTTATTAGTTTTGTGAACTTTCAGGAATTATATTATCTAAAGAAAACCCTCTTGGCTACGTTCAACTGGTAACTGAAGTTGTGTATCAAGGGAGTGTATTATTTAGAGAAGGAAAGTACTATTATGACACATCAAGTTCTTCTAAATGTAGGGGGCTTACAAGCTAAAATCCCCTTCAGGTAGATTTCTTGAAAGGCTACAGTAAAATCTATATAGGGTATGTCCTACTTAACTCTGTTTGGAACAAATATTACTTTAAATACAGCTTGCTGTACTCCGCTCACTAAAAAATAAAAAAAATTAATTCCCAGGCTCTAGGGTGGTGGTTAAGTAGTGGATTACTGTTAAAATGGGGGAATAAGTGCTGCTAGGCACATATTCCAAACCAGTCTGCTAGGATATGTAAACGCACACACTTGCATGAGCAGGTATGTAACATACTGGGTTGCTCACATTTGTGGTAGCAGCTTGGCATTGCTAAACCTGTAAAAAGAAGGAGAAATGCCAGCACAAGAACAGGCATGCTGATCTACAGATCAGCAGGCAGAAGAGCTCACAGAGCCTTTTATTCTCCGTGGAAGAATATCAAATGCGTATTTTCTCTTTTTAGCATCAGAACTAAGCTTTGAAAATGAAATTACTCTTGGGTTTTTAATACAAAGAATGGGAAGATTGGAGGGAGAAAGAAAAAAGTTACAATGCGTGTACTTCAGAGATTAAAGAAACAACACTTGAGAGAGAACGGGGCCTACTTAATTACTGCTTTTAAAAACTTTTAAAACCTGTAGAAGATTTCTAAGCCCATTATGCTATGTGGATATTTACTTTTCTATAAGCTAACCTTGAAGACAGTGTAAATTTGTAAAATGCTAGGCAACCAGTGCCTGGGAGGGACAAGAGGTGGTTCAAGTGGCCATGGTAAAGCAGTGTGGACTAAACTGACTGCTGGAAGACTAAAAATGTAGTTTGTGTGGTCCTGCCCCTAAAGAAGTAAAGCATATGTGTTCATCTCAGGTCAGTGAGATTCAGCTGCTCTTTTTAATTCAGGAATAAAACGCCAACATTTCCATTAATAAAGGAGATTAATGTTCCTACACAGGGAAGAATAAGGAAGAGAAAATTTACACCTTTTCATACATATACGCCTAGATTAAAATCTGGCAAAAACCTGACTGAGCCGTGAAGACAGATGTGTGTTTAGCTGATTTAGTGGTTAAAGAACTGAAGGTTATGGGGTTTTCTGCAGGCTGCAACACTTGGTGTTTTTCCATATACATTTTCCCTGATTTGTAAAAGTTTTTGTTGGGATGTAAGGTTGGACTTTGGTGTTTAGTTGATTTTTTTTTTTTTTTTTCTGTTTTGGTTGGGGTTTCATGTTTATTTTGGGTTCTTTTGTGTGTGTTTTGGGAATAATGTTCTGAACTACAGCAAAAACCAACTGCCAGAGCATTTTTATTGGTGCTTGCCTGGGATCCTGCTGATTGCCAAGATACTCTTGGATGTTTAGTAGTAGTTTTTATGGGCAAAAAATTTATTCTAGCTAGATTTTAAAGTGGATGGTGCTACTTCTGGATTACATGTTTGGGGTTTTTTTACTTTAATTACTTGATGTTCACTGTGAACACCTTTTCTATATTTAACCAGATTCTAAAGCAAGAGTTTCTGAAGTGACCAATATTCATGTGAAATAACTGCTGAGAAGCACCTGCCGTAACATTTTACAAATGTGAGGGCATCTTGGTCATCCGCTGAAGAAGTAAAATTATTCTCCTTGTGTGCTGCTGGTAACATATCACCAAAATTATGTTCTGCAACATCTTTGTCTCTCTCTCACTGTCTCTGAGCTTGACACCAGTGTAAACACTGTTCACTCTGTTCAGTCAGAGAAAACACAAGAGCTTACATCAGCCTGACCTATCTCTATATAATAGGAAAAGTGACCTGGTACCCTACAGTAACTTACATTACATAACAGCTTACGTAATTTAGAGTTCAAGAATCAGTCAGCTCACATTATTCTCCAGTGAAAATGAAAGAAAAGATATAAAGGGAATGAGAGGACTTTATTTGGTCCTGTTGTGCTTGTAATTTTTGTCTAAAAAGACTGATAAAACTTTCCCTTTGAAGGATGCTCTGAAGCACAACCCAAAAACCTGTTTTACCATATGGTTGTTTGATGATCACTAAAATGTAAATCAAGGGATTGACTCTTACAAGGACCCACTTTTGAAAATAAGTAAATCTTCCCGTTGCCAGGTCTACAAGCTCCCTCTGGGTTCAGAGAGTCAGGCTGAATCTTTTTCCCACACTAGTACAGTAAGTTTTCCCTGTGAACAGTCCTTCTGCTTCAGCTCACTGGAATTTAGTAAACAATTTGGTCGTGCCCAAGAAGGAATAGACTTCAGCTTAGGCCCTAAGCAGTGTTGGCTCTGTGGGCATTGCAAGGCTGAGTATTACTGACACTTTATTGGTTATGACCAAACATAGCGGACACTTATGTTTTTAATGCCTAAGATAAGAAATGCTGTAGGATGCTCTGGCTGTGGTATGGTTCGTGCTGTTACTGTCACCCAGATAGGCAGCTACACCTGAGTTCTACACTGTGGTTTTATGCAAGTTTATGTGGTTTAGTTTCTTAAACAAGAATGAACTGTAACTGTGCAATCTCTGAACACAGGAGGAGTGGTCTGAAAATCAAGCCTGCACAGAAACCATTGGGAAGGGCAGAAACATTTGGGTTTCTCAGGGTTTTTTTCTTAGTGATCACAGAATCAACCAGAGTGGAAAAGACCTCTGAGATCAGTAAGTCCAACCTTTGACCTAACACCACCTTGTCACCCAGACCATGGCACTGAGTGCCACATCCAGTCTCTTCTTAAAAGCCTTCAGGAACGGTGACTCCACCACCTCTGGGAAGCCCATTGCAATTCCCAACCATTCTCTCTGTAAAGAACTTCTTCCTAATGTCCAACCTTAACCCTCCCTGCTGCAGCTTAAGACTTGCATGTAGCTCTGCAGATAATTTAGGACAAGGAAAGGTTAGGAAATAGCCAAAAGCTTCAAGTAGCAGGATTTCATAATAGTACTCTCTTGTCTTCTAGCTGTGCAGCCTTTTGTGATCCTTTATCCAGGTAACTTGTAAATTGGTTGTTCTCTCCAGTAACAAAAAACATCAACATTTGGGTAAAGTTCCTCAAAATTCTCAAAAATATTTCTGAAGTGCTATTTCCAGACTTGTCAAGGGAGAGGTTAAAGAGATTCTGGGTAGCTCTCTGTAGGGTAACCCTACAGGCATGACTGATGTTTTACCAGTTCCACATGGACAACTCAGAATACGCCTATAAAAAGTGAGACTTTTCATGTTGGTGCATATCTTCTTGCCCTAGAGTATTTTGATGTAGTACACAGCCCTCCACAGTGTAAACCTTTGCCACAGTTGAGAAGCATGTGCCAGTGTCTGTTCATGACAGCAGTTGCAGGTGTCTACTCCAATGCCTCTGTCGATGGATATTGTCAGAACTTGAGCCAAACCTGGTGAAATAGTGACGCAAGGCTGAGGCACAGAAAACATGCGGGAAATCCGAGAAGGAAATTAACTTGTGGCAAATTCTGTGCCTTGATCGTGGAAACCTGTGTCTGGGTGTTATAGCCTGGTGATAGTGTGGCATAGGCAACTCTTAAATCATCTGATACAACCAAAATTTGGCAGTTATCATGCTGTCGAGCCAGTGGTTCAGAACTAATTTATTTCTTTTTAATTGGCATAAGCTGCCATAGTGCACTGAAGAGCCTGTGTGTTAGTAAAGGGTACCTGACACTTGGATTACAAAACACACAGTGGGGGTGGTGGTAATATTTTAGCTTAGTTGTTGCTGGTTTTCTTTAATTGAGGAACAATATATATCCTCCTACAATAATTACTATTCAATTCTTTGTTCATAGCTTCGGTTGTTGGGAAAATGGGAGTTGTGTCCTGTCTTTTTAGGCATGCTATGGTTCCATTTGCTGAAGAGTAAAGGGAAATTTATGTACTATAAATAATCTACACTTATTATTATGCAGCCAGTTTAGAAATTCCCAGCCTGAACCTCTTTAGAAAACCTGATTTTGCTCTGTATGTTTATTCCCCTTTCTGTTCTTCATTCTGACCTTAACTGCCAGGGGCTGAAAATCTGGAGCAGAGGAGAGCAACGAGGCTGGTGAAGGGACTTGAACACAAGTCCTATGAGGAGAGGCTGAAGGAGCTGGGGTTGTTTAGCCTGGAGAAGAGAAGGCTCAGGGGAGACCTCATTGCTCTCTACAACTCCCTGAAAGGAGGTTGTAGCCAGGTGGGGGTTGGTCTCTTCTCCCAGGAACCAGCCGTCAGACAAGAGGGCATGGCCTTAAGCTGTGCCAGGGGAGGTTTAGGTTAGATATCAGAAAGAAATTCTTTACAGAGAGAGTAATCAGGCACTGGAATGGACTGCCCAGGGAAGTGATGGATTCTCCATCCCTGGAGGTTTTCAAGACGAGGCTGGATGTGGCACTTAATGCCATAGTCTAGTAACCATAGTGGGGTTGGATCAAGGGTTGGACTTGATGATCTCCGAGGTCCTTTCCAACCCGTCTGATTCTATGATTCTATGATCTTGAAGACAAGGAGGGATAAGTTTGCCACAGAAAGGGATTAGTAAATAGAAAGGTTTCTCTGAATGGTGTGAGCAGCCAACACTGCCTGTGTAAATGATTGTGTGATATGTTGTTGATCCTACTCATGACTCTAGCAGTAAAGCATGAGTAGTGAATGCATCTGAGATTTTGTCCTCTGCAAAATTTCTGTGTCTATATAGTGCAGCTGGTGGAACAGTAAGGAGCTATTGCTGCTACTGCTCCTGAATACTTATTTTCAACAACACTGGATTTAGAATAGAAGAATTTGACAAATAAATTAGGAGTATGGGGCACTTTCTGACTTGATGAAATTAAAATAGTTAATGGTTGTTTACACTCAAGACCTGTGGAATTGTGGCATGCCTCAGCAAGACTATACAAAAGTGCCTGTACATGTTTGGAGCTGGTGTTTTCCTGTTGATGGGACACTGGACGAGGCAGTAAGGGTTCCTTTGTTTTGCCAAGGACAGCAAAACACTCTTTGAAAGGGCTTCCTTTTTATGTTCCTTGTAATGAAATAGGTAGGCTTACAGTGCTTGACTTCCTTCACAATGGCCTTTTTCTTTATTATCTGTCTTTTGAACCCACAGATTTGCAATGGCACATCATGTTCTTCTTCCTTTGCTGCCCTGCTTCTGCTGGAACTTGTTAATTAGCTCCTGAACAACTTCCCTTCTGTCTTTTGGGTGTATTTGCCACACTTCAGGCATAGGCTTTGTGTTGCTGCTTGGTGTCAGATACTATTCTGAATATGTCAAAAGCTGAGCAGAGAGCTAATTTAAGTCCAAGTGCAGCTGTTCATGAGAACATTCCTGATGAGTTGCTGGTAGACTACTCTTCCAGAGATGCTTCTATCCATTCTAAGCGTGGGCTTGGCATGTAAGCATCCCTAAGCATCTACTTGGCCATCTGTTGCTAAGTTGTTCTGGCTGGTTGTTGTGTTGTAATTTCGTGTATAGTACCATCATTTCCATGTCCATTAGTGGGATCGCCTTTCAAATGTGTGATTTTTTTTTCACAGCATGGGAAGAACATGGGAGGCTGTTCCTGCTTCCCTTGCGTGGGTTCTAACTCCTTTTTGCCTTGACGTTTGAAGAACAAGCGAAGACAGACTGTCAGATTATAATGTATTTTGGGGTGCACTTTTCCCAGTGACTTACCTAAAATGAACTAGATGAACAGATTTCCAGCGCTAACAGTCAAATCTGGGAGCTTTGCACAAGTCTTCACAGGAGCAAGACGTGGGATGGCACTGAAGGAAATTTGTGATTCCATACTTACGAATGCTTCTCCCCTACTGCAGAACAAGGGTATCTGAGGCCAGCACTCGCATGTGCTGAGAAAGTGACTTGGTCAGGTTGCCTCTGGAGCAGAAAGGACAACCCAGAGATAATGCTGCGTTTACTCAGGTGACAAATAACTTCAGCAAGAAAATGCCAATGGGAAGAGCACCAGAAAGGTCAGCAGACAGGAGCTTGTCTCATAGACTGGCACACAAAACTAATGGGATTTCTTCCCTTAAAAAGGGATATGTACAAAAAAAGAGAAAGTATCTTCATTCAGAGTGCATTCATTTTGATAAAAATTCACTGAGAAGTAAATAGTACAGTACACCTTTAGAAAACCAGGCAGGTATTTAGGTATTTCATTGCATATGTAGATAGACAAAAAAAGAAACTGCTGCTATCTGGGCAAACTGGTGCCAGGTTTCTAGGATGAATACTCACAGAGGTATTCAAAAGCTGACAGATTCACTGTGCTCCGTGTGTTTGTTGACTCTTGAGGATATTGCTATTAAATGTTGTGGCTTTGCTTTTGCCTGCAGCACAAGTATTAGAGATTCCACTCATTTCCTACTGCTGACAAATACCAGTGCCATAACTCATGAAGATCCACTGTCTCCCAGTAAGGGAGTTACTATGACTTGTGTACAGGGGTTTTCTGAAAATACGAGGGGTGCCCTAAATTTTTTGTCATAGTGAAAGGGGAATGGCAACGTTCAGGCTTGTGAGCACATGTGACAATGGATTACCTTCAGTGCAGTGGGTGTTTTAACTGTCTGGGCCAAAGAAAGTGTGAGACTTACTAAGTGGTTGGTTTTGTGGGGTGAGTGTGACTGTGGATCCTGTATCTGACAGTGGCTATTACCTGTTCAGAGGTAATATTTCAGGGGTTTTTTTGTTGTTCTTTTGCTTTACTGTAAAGTGGAGTTTGGTGTGTGCATATCATTCTGGTTTAGAAGATTATGCAGAGTGTACATAGAAGTACAGAAGGCTTGTATGTAATGTACCTTATGCAACACTTGTGCTTCCACCTAGGTGCGAGTGTGTGCAGACACCTGCATGCAGAGTACAAAACAAACCTGTGTATATTAGTCAGATGGCTCTAGGAAGTCTGATTACATTTTTTTTTTTATTACATTACATTTGTACACTTGTAATTACATTACATTACAGGATATGCAAGCATGAAAGGTAATTTCTTAGCAAAACAATTTCAATACACAGCGTGTTCAAGGACGCCCAACGCTTTTGTTTGTGTTGTAACTGGGGAGTAAAGAGACATTTATTTGGCTGAGCAGGAGGGACTGCGTGCAGTCCTGACACATGTCCTGTAGAGAGCTACAGCTGTCATCATGCTAGATGATCTTTCGAGTATTTCTTGTGTTCTCGTTGGGAAAGGTCAGTGAGTGAAAGGCAAGGAAGCTCAACGTGATGCAATTCACATCATGTTCTTACCAACACTTTGGGATTTAATTTTTATTGGAAGCTGTCAGAAGTTTACAGAAAGTTTGTATTGTGGTGTGTCTTTACATCTTTGTTTAACTCTCGTTTTATGTCGTTATGATTTTGATTACTAGGGAGAATATACAGGAAAGTAAATTCCAGCCCACTCTGCTTTCTTCATCACCATCTGAAGTTAGAGACTTGAAAGTAACCTGGGTGACAAGACACTCTGGGTACCTTCTAGTGCAATGCACCTGCTCAAAGCAGAATCAACTAGACTTGGTTTTGCAATTTGTGTTCTGGGGATCTCAGAGGATGGACTTCTTGGTCCAGTGTTGGACCATGTACATAACTATTTATTGTATTTATTTATTTAATCAGTATTTTCTATGTTGTAACTTAAGTTTGTGGGTTCTCAGACTATAACTGTGCACCTTCAAGTCTGTCTGTCTTCTGTAGCCTCCTGTTAGTGGAAAACTATTAAGACCACAAAGGAGCAGTAATTAACTTTGTTTCCAGCTTGAAGGAAGTTAATAAGCACTTGATCGAAGCAACAGCTAAGCTATTGGAAGTTATTCAGCTGGGCAACTGTAAGGAAAGAGTTAATACATTAATGTTAAATTCTGATCTTTGCTCAGATACTACAGCCAGGATCACAGACAAGGGGGCCTACAAAGCCCTAAAAAGGCTGGAGAGGGGTAGTAGAAAAACAGTATTATTATCTTAGATGGCTGTTTTGAGTTCAATTTATGTGTGGGGTTTTTTTTTTAAAATTATGCTAGAGACATTAATCTTTGAAAGTAATTAAAATAAAATTATTAGATAAGTAAGAATTACTTTTGTGGGAAAAAGTGACAGCCAAGTTGAAAGTTCTAAATGTCATCTTAAAAATGTACTAATATGTATTTTTAAAAGGAGTACTTAGAATTTATACCAAGGAATGGATTCATATTTACTGTGTTACTTAAAGTTGGTTTAAGCATCTGGAATGAAACAAGTTCCCTTTGATATGTGAGCTAAACACATTTCTTAAAAGACCTATTGTGTTTCAGTCATTTGACCTCATCTGGCAATTTTTTCCTGTTTATTTAGAAAACATAGGCTACAATTGCTAGTTTTGTCATATGATGACTAACATCATCATAATATAATGGAATATTGTGTAAACAAATCAAAAAACTTATACTTCAAAAGATTCAAGAAGGTGCTGAATTTTCTAAAAGCCAAGGAGCTGTTTGAGATAATATGAAATCCAGTTCAATGTATTAATTTATGAAATAGATTAATTTGAGGTGAAGTTGAACATAAAATCAGTCTGGAAGATTTGATAAAGTCAGCTTTGCTGCCATGTTAGGTTCTTTTTACCTTTGTTTTTTCCTCTGTATGAATGGAACTGCTGATTGTTTTGCTGAGGAGTTCAGAAAGCAATCAGATTTCATAATTCCTTTTATTTCCACTCAAGTCAGCCAGTACATTCAAGTGATTTTGCCATAAAAGCTAAATCCAGTGACCATCTGATAATCAGTTCATTAGATGCTAGTTATAACGGCTTACATTGTTCAAAAATTTAGCTCTTTGCAGTCCTTGGTCTCAATTTCCTGACTCCTTTAGCTGGAGAAGTCATAAGACATCCTGAATTTTTGGGAACTTGATGAAAGCTGAGTGTGCTGGATGCCTGCTACTTATCACTGTTGCTTAAGAGCTGGCATGAAAACCTGTACTGGTTTCCTCCTGCTTCTGTTCTGATGAAGCCTTCGTTGGTAAGATGCTTAATCAGACAAGAGTCTCCAGGCAATCTGCTAGAAACCGCCTGTGTAGGAGACTGAGAAAAATGTGATGGTAAGGGCAGTGTCCCTCAGGTGTTTTGCAGTTGATGAAGATCGCAGCGCTGGTCAGAACATCGTTATGCTGGGCTTGGGTACCACATCTTACTGCTTCAGAATAAATCTGTCCCTGAAACTTGGCTGTTTGGAGGGAGTGCCTAGCATTTCAATTTGCCTTGCATATTATCTTAGTCGTGCTTCTCTCTGTTTCTTCTGTGCCATAGACCTTTTGACGTGAAGCATTTTGAAACTTGTAGGTCTAGTCCTTCACCCGTGCTTATTCAGAGAGTATCTGGGCTCCTGCAGTTGAAATGGTCACTGTCACTTTATGGTTCAAAAATGGAATTAAATGTTCAAAACTTTGGGCATATGCTAATGCTTTCTGGAATTTTAAAATTACTCTGTATGGTACCTCTCCAATTTCATCAGCTTCTGTACAAACTGCAGGTACTATACAAAAGTTGGACTTTGCAGTGTAAGTTCACAGATCTTAAAAAGCTGACAAAAATGGAAAATATGGTATTTGGAGAAATGTTTAGGGAGCGTGCAGCCTTCTTTTCTTCAAGAATATCACGCTGGCTTTATGATGATGTTACACATCCAGCCCTTGGTTTCACAGTATTAGTTTGCTACCTAGTCTAGTTGCTAGGGATGGGAGTGTATTAGCATTCCTTATTTATACACATACACATGAACCTGTAGGTTCCTAATCAGGGGGAAAAGTGTGGAGATATGCCTCTTAAATGCACAATGCACAAAAAACAAATACAAGGGACACCATTGCCCCTACAGCCCCCTTATGCAGGGTTTGATGAAAGACCCTACAGCCTTTTCAGGCAATTTTGGTGGGTCGGTGTTGGGCATCCAGACACGTCACTCAGACCACGGCTTCCAGTGAGAGACAAACAGCCATCCTGTGCACGTGAGACTATTCTGGAAGCAGAACAGCATGTGTGTAGGAGGACAGAAAGCCACCTCTACAGGGTGATGTGATACTTCCTATTCTGAGCAAGTCCCTAGCCCTTCCTTTGTGTTCGTCTGTGGAGGATCAGCTGGGTGCCACAGCACAGGGACTCTTTTTCTGCTGATACTCTTTCAGAGTAGATATAAAAAGTAAGAAAGATCAAAGAAGGAAAATAAAGCAAAGGATGTTTTTCTCTCTTTCAGTTTCTCCTCTAACCATCCAAATCCCCCATCTTGAAATGATTGACTCTCTTGACTTTGATTAAATCCTTTCCTTAGGTTTCTGTCTTAGTTTTTTTTCTGTCTTTGGCCTTCACTGCTTTTGAAGTTTCAGCTGAGTTCTTGAATACAAAGCTAGCAAACAGCTCTGTTTCAACAGAGAGTTGTATCACTGAAACGTTTAATAGATCACTCTGTCCTCAGGGAAGAGTTATGAAACACCTATCTTGATTGGTGACAAAGAACGCGGAGAGCAAATCTGCACATTGAAAGAGTTTGCTTTTTGCACTGGGTAATGCTGAAATTAACACTAGAGTAAACAGTAGCAGAAGTTCTCCAAAAAAAGGTTGCTGTTTGAGGATTATTTCTGAGAAGTCAAACACAATAGGTGTGAGCATCCATATAAATCTGATGGTTCCTGTTTAATTTAAAAAAATCCATATCATATCCATATTATCCCTGTCTTTCACATCCACATAGTGTGAAAGTAAAAGATAGTGAAAACAAATGTACCACGCCGATACAGTGGAAAACCAACAGTATATTCCTTGTTTGCATTTTCTCTGCCTACCATAAGAATGGCAGTTGTGGTGGCTTTACTGGGGTTTATTTTCTTTTAGGAGACTTTGGGATTTGGATTGGTTTCATATGGAAAGATGTATTAGTGCTAGATCTCCCAGTGTAACAAAGGATTAGATGATGTTTTTAAAAGTTATTCTATTTTATTGTGTTCAGATTACCATACTGGTAGTTAAAAGTCAAGCTTGTGGAGAAGTATCAGAGAGGGAATTTCTTCTTGCTGTATTTGATGCCATTTTAACTACTGAGATAGCAGTGACTGGGCAGACTGAACAATTGACCCTCACGTTGTGGAGGCAAGTTTAAAAGCTGTGTAGCTTTCTAGAGTTTATGAATGCAGAGTCACCTTTCTGCTTTTAAAAGGGGAAACTTTTTGGAGGCATTAAATGTTAAGTGATCACTCCCTGACCACAGAAACTCATTCTGCAGAGCGACTCTTTGTAGCGTCCAGATTGAGCATTCAGTTCTCTGTTCCCAGTGGGGAGTTACCAAGAAAATTTTTTAAGTCTTGAATGGATCTTCACAGAGGAATTAAATTATCCTTTGCCAAGAGATATAACCCTGTTTTATGACAGTATTCATTTAAGAAAAGGAGAAAACTATTTTTTTTTGGCTTAGCTAGGTTACTGAGTGTGCAAGCCAACAGTAAGCATTGCTGGCTCCATGAAGGCCATCCTAGCAGGTGAGTGGGGCCCACTGAAGCCTCAGGTGCTCCTGCCATAACCCACTCTAATGTGGAATGTTTAAGAATATCTTGATCTACACAATCTGCACTCCTTTTAGGGGGTTTTGTGTGGTTTTTTTTATGTGTGTGGGGTTTTTTGTTTGGTTTTGTTTGGGTTTTTTCTTTTTATTTAATCATCTGAAATTAGAGAAAAGACTGAAAAAAACTAATCTTGGAAAACTGATGCTTTTACTCTGCATGGGTTGAGGTGCCAAAGCATGATACATAGTGTTGTTTTTCCTTGTGTGTATCAAACCAAAATAATACGAAAAATAATAGAGAGTGTCGTGTAGAATAAGGGGAAATGATGATGAATTTGGACCACAGTTCCTGTTATACAGATAGTTAGATGAGAGACAAGACAAACTTGGTCAAAAAAAGAAAGGTGCATCGCTTGCTATTTTATATATGGATCACTTCATATTGATTTGGATCTGGTTGGAAGCACATTGCACAAAATTAGACTAAATAGAACATATCAGCACGCTATTTCCTTTCTAATATATTTTACTGTGCCCTACACTTTTTGGAACACAGATAAATATGAAATGACCGGAAAAAAATGCCTTGAAATGCATTATATATTGATATAATTTATATCATATATGAATACGGTATGTACAATTTTTACTGCATACAAACCAGGACAAAACTTTATAAAATGTCATTAAAAATTGCCTATAACATCTGGGTAAATGCTACAAAGCTGGCAGCAGGGAATTTACCCTTTCCTTGTGGTGTCTTGATGATATTAATAAGTAACACTTTAAGTTCTGCTCCATACAAGCACAACTCAGTTTTAGAGAGGAGTGATTAAAACAAAGATTTGCCACTTGTGAGTTAAATACCAACTTTTGTTATTCTAAATGTGAGGTGCAAAAATTCAGCCTGCCCCTGCCACTGGGGCGTTGCTCGTGTAGATGCTGAGGGCAGCAGGTATTCTGTTGCCTGGTTTCTTACAGTTTACTGAGATCCCAAGATATAAAAACCCAGGACAGCATACAGCTGGATAAAAAACACTGCTGTGCAGGGTTGAAAAAAGAGTTGGCAGTTCTTCTTGTTTGCTAAGTGGAGATAAATTAAATGGGTAGGCGATAGGAGAAAAGTGCCCTATGTGTGAATTTTGATAAGGAAGCATTGTTTTCAGAAACTCTGTGTTCACAACATGGTAATAACTTATCCCCTCTGAATTTCTAGAGTTTTCCCCATGTATTGCTTTATGCTCAGAGTGCATGTCCTTTGTCTGCACTTGCAATACCCACTTTCATCTGAGGGCTGGTGTGGATTTAGCAGAACACGCTCCTCTGCCAGCTAAACAGATTTCTTCGCTTTTCATTCCCAGTGTGGGTAGGTTGGCACTTGACTTAGGAGTACCTTTGTACGATATTCTGTTTGGCTTAATCTGCAACTTCAAGTTTTAGCATCTTCCAGAAAAGTAATTATCAGCCTCCTAGGATCTAAGTGACGTCACTTAAATGATTTTTTGATGTGTTTGAGACTGTGATTTTGCTCTGCATGTCTTGTCTTTTTCTCCTTTTCTGAGAGGGCCTCTCGCGAAGAGCAGAGAGAGATGCATAACTGTGCAAGGGGGAAGAATTTCCAGAACTTGTGTTTTTCATATGTGTATATATACAGGCAGAGAACTTGTGTAATTCGGAACTGTTGCCATCACTTTTGAAGTGGCTTGAGCTAAAGAAGCACAGCCCAACCTTTGGACAAAATTTGGAGATAGCGAAAAAAGATCACTCCTTCCCTGAAAGCCAAAAATAGAGGGGAATAAAAATTAAAAATTAAATTTTATCTCTGGACCCACCAGTGACAATTGTTTGTTTAAAGAAACAAATCAGAGTTCTGATTTTTTTGCCGTAAGTAGTCCTTTGAACTACGAAAAACAGTGTTTCAGTAAAATGTTTGTGGCTTTGCTGAAGGGCAGGATCAATACATGATATAATTAGATTTAGTTTTTAGACAAAAATTTAAAATGGCGCATAGTCTCAAGACACTTTGCAGCGTTAAAAAAAGTTATGTGATGGAACTGTTGGTGGCTGTCTGAATTCTGATCTGCTATTTTGAAGGAAGTAGTGGGTGCAAAGCATCGCTTGCAGGTCAAGAATAGAAAAGATCGATTTTTACTTCATTTCTGTGGTAACCTAAGAGTGATCCTGTTTCACTGCATTTGGTATATGTTCAAAGCAAAGCTTCTTGGATGGGTCCTCAGATTGCTTCCATTCCTCTCAGACACTTAACGCACAAACCTGCATCCCTTCTGCTTCTGTTTAAAGATTAGTTCTACTTTTCATGGTGTAAATATTACCTGGTATGTGGTTTGCAATGCACATTCTGCAGTTCTTTGTCGAGTGAACAAACTGAGTAAATTCATTAAATGATAATAGTTCATCTACCACCTCTAGGATCCTTTTCCCAGTCTTTCCATCTCATTTTTGTTGTGCTCCTTGTCCCCTTAGTAAAAGGGTAAATGCCTTGAGACAAGGCAAAGGGGGGAAAAAAAATTCATATACTTCAATATAAATTTTAAACTTCTTTGACCATTGATGCCAAATGTTTCAGTAACTTGATCCAAACTGATAAGAACGATAATAGATAAGTTAGCTAATCATAATATGAACTTTCTTCTATTTCCCCCCTGCTAAGAAAAAAATCCACGAGGAACACAGGTACAGGACACATGGAACTCAGAAAATACAACTTCACAACAAAATTCTGGCAAAGCTAACGTTTTTGGTGTCCTCTGTAAAAGCTCTGTAACCTTTCTGGGTATGTTCCCGTACTACTTTCTTCTGTGTTACGTTCCTCACAAAGGGGTGACTTTTTACAGTGTTCCCCATGTCCCTTTATGCATCCTAATTGCTCAGTTTGGTTTTGGCTGAGGCTGTGTCTGTAGAAATGGCACACCCTAGTAGGAGAGCAGAGCTGTTGGTGTTGGGGAGCCATGACATGCATTAGATGTCTTTTGTCATCTGCTCCAGACTGGCTCACCTGGTTCATTGGGCTCAATGTCTGTTAGCAGTGTGAGGGCATCAGTTAATCTTCTAGTTCAGCTTCATCCAAAAAAAAGCCTAATTTGTACACTCCAAGATTAGTATGAAGTTAAAATTGAATCATGGTAAGTGGGGACTAGTACAGTTGTTTCAAAAGCATTCTCATGATCCAAGCTAAAACAGTAATGTGAACACAAAGTGGGTGATCAAAAAAGAGGGGGGGGAAAAACTGAAAAAAAAAACCCACAAAAAAAAAAAAAAACCCACAAAAAAAAAACCAAACACCCAAACTATTTTTTATTTGCTTTCAGAGTGAACTACTGTGTGTTTTTAATACAGCAGATCACTTAAATACTGTTCCATTGCTTCCTGGAGCTCACATCAGTGGGCACATGCTGATGGCCTCTGATAAGGAACTCACTTAAGATAAAAAACATGGTTTTATGACAATGCAGTTTAACTAGTGGTTACTGGTTGACTAGCTGATGATTAGTGGAGAATCATTTACAGTGATACACAAGATCCAGCACTCTAAGTCTGTTACTGGTATGCCAGTGACCTTAACAACAAGGAGGAAAATAATTTAAGTTGCGTGAAGAAAGAGTTTGATTGTTCGCAAAACACAGAAATGAGAAAAAGAAATTAAAAATCCTTGGGTTTGTCTGCATTTTCTCTGCATCAAAACCCTGCATTTCGAAACTTGACTAAAATTAAGAAATCATGGATGTATTGTTTAGATACACAAAGTTGGCTGTTAATTTTTCGAAAGGAGAGGGGCAACTACTACAGACCTGAAACTATATTAGTGTTTTAACTGGAGCAGTGTGTTTAAGCTCTCTGGATCTTCTTTCTGTGCCAGTGTCACAGCATATGACAGTATTAGATTGTGTAAATACAGCAGCGTGAGCTTCAAATAGTCTCACACCTGGTAGAGATGCTCCTGAACCTGTCAGGTGAGCAGTGGAAGCACGAAGCTGGTGTTGGAGTCTGTCCCCCCAGGTTAGTCAGATATGCTTTACTAGCTGATGTCATGCATACCCTATGAAATCCTGTGCTGTGTGTACAAGGGAGCTCGAGTTCCAGGTTGAAGTATTGATTTATTGGTGGGACGTGGCAATAGATCCTGTTGTGGCTATTCATGACTCTATGAACTCTCAGTTATTTTCCATAAACGTTTTTTTCTCTGAAAGCCATCAGACTACAGCTGGAATATTTTATTTGATTGATCTTGTCAAATTTATTGAAATTAGAGAATAGTTTTGGCACAGATCAAGTCACTGTAGTTAGCTGTTTCTGTGGGAGAATTTTGTGTTCTTCGTCATCCCAGCTATATATATGATGCAATAAGGTACAGAAACGTACTGAAATCTGGTTTTGTAATAGAGAAAAGGTGTAGGACAGGATTAGATGTGTTTTGTACTTGCTGGCTAAACCCCATGATGTATCCTCATAGTTGTGGGCTCTGATTCATAAGGATTTAATCTGTAGCTATGTTTCAATAGCAGCTAGCCCACTCATGAGACATGTACCTTCGAGTCTTGAGTCTGTGTGGTCTTACAGTCTCATTCCAGACTAGAGATGGAGATCCATAAAAATTAGACTGAGTGGACTTTAAGATGATGGGAAGGTTTTACCTGAGCTCAAGAAATTTCTTAGATGTTACACCCTATTTTGTACAACACAACTAAAACTGAGATATTGGTATTGTGCTGCATGGATATTTTATTTTTTCCAAGCACAGGCATTTTTCAGGTCATGGACTTAAGATGTCTACATGATGCATGAGTTGCTCTGTGTAAGCTCCCTGGCTCTGGCCTAAGAAATGAGGATAGGGTTTTCTTGTACTGTTCCTTTAGATGCGATGCTTAGCGGTAGGCAGGTAACCAAAGCAGGTTTTTTTTCTTCACTGCCTCTAATTTTTTATATGCGTGTGGTTACGTTAATAAAAAAATAAAGCTGTGACTCTGAGAAGTCAGAAGCAGTGGTTAAGCAGTTCTTGCCTTCTGTCTCACAGTACAGGAGTCAGAAGAGTCCCTAATCTGACATTTTGCCCTACTACCCCAGTGCAGCCCTTCAGGTCACACTCTAGAATGCAGACTGGAAGTTACCTTGAGTATATGGGGTTTCAGAGTTCAGTAAAGCTTTGCGACTAACCCTTATCAAAATCCAGGAACTATTCTGAACATCACTATAAAGTATACTACAAATAGTGGCATAAGCTCCCATGGCATGCAAACCAGAAATTCTGTAAGTTAGTGGTTTCATAAGCTATTCCAATGCTCTTTGATCCTTTATTCTTGTTTTGAATGACTAGACCTCAAATCCGATCTGTCCTACCATGACTTAAATACAAATAAAACAGAAGTTATTGTATGAAACATTACAAATATTGGTTAATAAACTGCAGAATTCAGTGAGGTTATTTTTCAAATATTTTGTTGGCCTAAACATTAGGAGTGCTGTCAGTGCTTATCTAACATCTGCTTTACATTCTCCGAGTAAAAACAAAGGGCAGTATTACACCAGTGTAATTCGGTAACGTCAGAATCTGGTCTCTGCTTTCTGGCTCTATGGAAATTTGTTACAGCATATGCAGTATCTAACTTCTGCATTTATGACACACATTGGCTTTGCCTTTGCAGTGAATCTCAGCTGGATATTTTCTTTGCCTTCCTTTCAGAAAAGACGACGGCGGATTGATCGGAGCATGATTGGGGAGCCAACAAACTTCGTTCACACAGCTCATGTAGGATCAGGAGATCTATTCAGTGGGATGAATTCAGTAAGTATGAGCAGATGAACATAATTGTATATTAAGCAGAATGCAGGAGCAATATCTGTGTATATTGTGGCTGAAGCAATGAGTCTTTCGACCACAATGTGTATAAAACAACCTGCTGGCATTTTAATTCCAAGTCCTAAACAGTTGCATTCAAGAATATGGAACATAATTTTTTTAATTCCTGTATTTATTGACAGTGCATTTTAGATGCAGCATAAATTGTGCAGAATACTTTCTAAATTAAAAATTTATTCTGATGTCATGTGTGAACCAAAATAGAAGTATATTTGAAAATATGCTTGAGTATTATATGGGAAACTTTATATAGTCTTATAACTAACTAGATTTATTACCTTAAATGCTTCAAGCTTTTAGTTTACATGGACATAGTTCATGTAAAATTCTAGCTTACGCTGGTTTATAGTGCACACACATTTTTTTTTGTGTGTGTGTTCTTGTTGAGGTTTTTCTATATTCTGTAGCCCTCTTTGCAGTGTGAATTATTTCCAGAGCAGGCAATGTCACAGGTGAGGTTTTGTGGCTTCCGGTAGATGACAGGAACAAGAAATATTTTTCACCTCTCTGAAAGTGAAAAACAGAGGCCAAGATAGGTAATGATTATAGAAATAGAGTTATCTTGTACAGCTTCAAATTTCTGTGCAATGTCAACCTGTTTTTAAGGTCAAATAGATATAGAAGAGGGTTGTATGCAGATAATGGTGGCAAATACTTCTTGACTTCAGTAATCCTTTTTAAAGGAAAACATGTTCAGAGATGAAGAAGACTTGTTGACAAAGGAGAAGAAAAATCTCTGTCAGAAGTATAAGAATAGAGAGCAGAGCTGTAAAGAAAAGAGTGTTATTGTAGGCAAGTGAGGTCATTTGTGGTTTCAACTAGTCTAAGTTAATCTTACTGAGATTGGACAAAAACTTTTGTAACTCAGCATGTAATGGAAAGGGCATTAATATTTAAAGCATTGCAAATTGAAATAATAAAGTGAAAATAAACTGAGCAGGTGTTTTTTTTTTTTCCTTAAGCATGGCTTTTGTTTTTAAAATATTTGTTGTCTCTCCTGTGGGAACGTTCTTCATTCTCACAGCTGAGCTGCCTCGTGGGGTTTGTGCCACTTGCCTGAAGCTTTGTTTTTTTCACCTCACACTTTTCCCCCTGCTTGCCCTCACCTTTGTCTTGCATAATATTCAATTTATCTCCAGATAGTAGGCAATTATTGTTGTTTCTCTGCATAGGTTTCTTCACTTTGAATGCTCATAACTAGCTCTTTCTATCACTTTTTTTTTTCATTTGGATAACGTGCTGCATCAGTGGATCCACACTGACCAGAAGGATTTTCCTTATCCCAGATAAAAAGTATCAGTATGAAAAAATTAACATTTCCCCCCCCCTCTCTCTCTCCAGAAACTCAAATCTCTACTTTTTCACACTGCCTATTTTCTGCCTCTGCTGGGGTGGTCTCCATGTTCATTCTTTCCAGTGTAATTTCCAAGACTGCAATGTTAACCCCCACATATTTTTCCACTGCATAATTTTCATTTGTAGTGTGGACATTATGCTCCTTCAAGAACCTCCTTGTACTTTCTGTCTTCTAAATACCCTAGCAAAATACCTGCAATTTGATTAGAATTTCCCATATACATTTGCATCTTCGTCCACTTTCTGCCTGCTCTGTGGCTTTTTTCATCAGCATTGTTCTTCATTACATATCCTTATGATTTTGAGTGAGTAGTTTTCTGAGTACTGAATTGTTTGGCTGTTTTGTTTGCTTTCTCTGTAGAGTGCTTTGTTCCTTTATCAAAGGTACACTTAAACAGCAGGAGCCCTCTGTGCACTGGTTCTTTTTCATTCCCATCCCTTTCTTCCCTATTTTACTTTCATACTCTGTTGTGAAATCTCCTACTTTCTTCTTCTGTTTCATGTTCTTCAGTCTAGTCTTTGATTTAATGTATTTTACGTTGTTTTCAATTGTTTTCTTTCTTAAGGTCCATCTGTGCTATTTCCTAATTCTAAAAGGGTGGGAAAGAAAAGGAAAGAAGGAAATTAATGAGACAGATAAGCAGCACAACAGTTTGTATGATCTTTAATTGGTGCAGTCCTCTTTCCCTTCCAAAATCCTTATCCCATCTAAATTAAACTTAAGAGAGAAGAACCTTGCTGTTATGTATCATCAAAGAAAGGCAACGACATCTTTGGAAAAGAAAAAAAAAAATTGATTGGATTTCAAGGTGCTTGTAGCTCAAATTGCCTCAAAAGGAGGGTGCTTGAGAAATAATACCACCCTATACACCTGCTTCTGCAGTTAGACCTGCTTTTTGTTCAGTTTTTTACATTGTAGGTCTCCTACAAAGTTTTTCATATACAAAATAGCCATGGAACCGTTAATGCAGCCAAATTTAATTTCTTGCATTCTCTGCTTTAAGTGCAACAGCCTCTGCATTTTAGACTGGTAGTTCCTTACCCACTAACACAAACATTTGTGTGTGTGACTCAGGAACCAGGGAAATTATTCTAACCTTTGGAAGAAGTAGTCATAAAAATTTACACTTTAGCCTTGCAACTTGTGTTGATTTGCTGCTCTCAGAAATTTTAAAGTCGTGTAGGCAAGTTGTCAGGCTGAAAGGTGGTGTGGCCTGGAGGCTTTCCTAGTTCTTTTTCACTGGGGGCAGGGTTCATTGAGGTGAAATTAACAACATCCTTAAGCCACTCTTTTGAATACATTTGCACATAGATTAACTATTTTCTGAGGGAAGAAAAATATGAAATTCAAACTCCTTTGTTTCAATGGGGAACAGAAGACGCTTGGTGTAGAAGAGCAGCTTGGTGAAATGTGAAAGTTATTAAACACATCCCCATGAGTGTGATTGCACTTCTCCACACTTCCTTACTTGAATCTGTGGTCTCTGATGTCAGATGAACTAGAATATTGACTCTGATTGCTCTTCCCTGAAGAAAAATGACGTGGTAATATTGCTTTGCTGCAGATGTATGGCTTATTTTAGCAAAAGGCCAAGGTAGAAGATGGTTTTACATTGCACTGCTTAAATACATAAAAACACAACCTTTTGCACAGCATTGCAATATGCTATAGTGTTAAAGATAAAGATCAAAAAAACCAGGCTCTTCCATCACACAGGTTTGAAAAACTGTGTGGAAGAGAGTTTTTTGCTGATTCATTTTATGTGTGCATGTGTTTTGTTGTGCTGTGGGGGGAAAAAAAAAAAAGAACTTCTTTTGTCTTTGTAGACAGGGAAAATATTGTGCAAGCCACTTGGAAATATTTCTCCTGTGCTGTTTTAATACAGCTCTCCAGTGATGATTTTAGGTCTCTGCTGAAGAGCATACGTGAAATAATTCCAAGTGGTGCCCTGCAGGCATAGCCTTGCATGAATGCTGTTTTCTGCTCTCTGTGCAGTTGTCATGCATGCTCTGGGGTGCAGAGAGAAAAGGACCAAACCTTTAAGGTTGTGGTTGTCTTCCTGCAGGCACTAGGACATGATTATTTTGTCTCGTGCAACACAAGTGGGAAAGAACTATGGATTCCCTTTTTGTTTGTTTGTTTTTTATATTTATTATTTATTATTTATTTGCACCAGGCAAAAATACTCTCAAATAAGCTATTTTCAGGAAAGTTCAGATTGACTATGATCTAAATAATAAATGCCCCTCCATTTAAAGGAACAGTAGTAATCAGTGAAAGCATTGTATGCTGTTACATAAATAGATAAATCAAAAACATTCTGTGAAGGAAAAGGTCCTTTTTGATTTAGAAAGTCCTCTTTTATATCTATTTCAGTAATCTGAAATCAGCTGTACAGTGCAGATGCTATCCAGATATTTGTAAGTTGTCTATTATATTTTTAACATAATGGTGCTAACTTCTCTGGTTTATCATACTTGCCAAAGAACATTTTTCATATAACAGGATGAATTATAGTTTGCCAGGTGGAGTCGATGCCAGTAAGAGGTTTGAATTTTGTATGTTAATGTTTTGATTCCTCAAGTGGGTCAGTGAAAGCCTGAATCAGCCACTTTTCTTTGGGAGAGGGGAAAAACTTCTGCCTCAGCACCAGCTCCTCCATCCCTCCTGCTGAGCTATGTGCAGAAGTTAAAATTCCAGCAAGCCTTTGCTGCACATGTCTTCATGCAAAAGTAATGTAGCTGCACTGTTAAAGGAGCACTTGAAAACTAAACCTACAGGAGGAAACAAGATTGGAAGCGAGAAGATGCCACAGCTCACTGTCTTTCTTCTTTTCTCTGCTCCCGTTTTCCATTCTGTCTCCAGGTCAGCTCGATTCAGAACCAAATGCAATCCAAGGGAGGCTATGGAGGTGGCATGTCCGCAAATGTTCAGATGCAGCTCGTAGATACGAAGGCAGGATAACCTTGGGGATAATTTTCCAGTAAGTATTGCACTCTATTTCCTAGGCACTGATAGAGTAGTAGGAAAAACAATCATACTGCTTCATAATTAGCTCCCAAAAGCTGTGTCTCTGTGATGACCAATTTTAAAATCCATTTCTGAGTAAAAAATCTGACATTGTGTAAACGTGCTGATTTCTTTTCCCAATGAAAAAGGGATTGTTCTGACTGTATCAGTCTGTCATTAAGCCTGTTTTAACCAGAGATGATACTGTAGACTGATCTTTTCAAGTGAAGTTAGTTGTAAAACAAATCATCTCAGGAGAACTTTATTATGTGATTAGGCTACTGGTTTTGCAGTGGTTCCATGAGATGGTTTAAATCAATGAGTAGCAGTGTTACAGTTGGAAAATGGTCACTCAGAACGCTCAAAACTTGGTTTTAATAATGTGTTTTCTGTCTTTCAGGTTTATGTGAATTCCTGTGTCTTCTTTCCTGTGTCCTCTCTTTTGCCTTGGTGACTGCTTTCTGTGCTCATGACAAGAGAAGTGATGGCTCATTGTTCACCCTTTGTGATTAGTCCAGTGAAAAGTTGCTGTTTTGCTCTGATGATGCCATTTATCAAATTGGTCCAACTGTGCCTTTCAGTGGCATGCACGCATTGGCCTCTGTTAGTATCATGGACGTAGAGCTGTTCAGGATTGGTTTCCACCTTTTTGTTTGTTTTAAGGCAGATTAAAGCACCAACCTTAGCTTTCCTCATTCCTCACAAATACTAATGCACAACACTGTGTTGCTTCATAGTATTTTAATCTTTTTCTCCACTCAAGTAATTTAGAAATGAATGAGTTTCCATTAATGTCTCCAATCATCTGATGTTCATACCCACTTTTGAAAGGTCTGGGACCTGCAAGCACAAGTAATTATTTCGTACAAAATCAACAGAGTTAGATGACCGCATGCTTTGTGAGGTTGCTTTGTATGGTGGCCTGCTTGGTGCTAAAAGAAAAAAAAAAATAAAATAAATAAAAATAAAATAAAATAAAAAATTGCTTACTGCAGATGTGAAACATTTTGCTGTGGCACCAAGTCATGCCTGTTTCTGAAAAAGGACTTGTAACTTATCTGCTTCAGAGTTATGTCTTTATTTTAGTTTTCACACAACTGGCCTTGAAATAATAAAGAGAGAACTTGCATTCATGAGGCATTTGTTGTAAATGTTCAGTATATTTATTTTGAAAGAGCTGACCCTGAGACTGTAATCCAGTGTAGTACCGTATCTAAGTGTTGTGGAATTGCTTTAGTCTATTTAAAAAGAAGAGCAACATGTTTGGCCGCTTCTTTTTCTTTCTGCAGTTTTTCTTAATTTTAAGCTGTATGGTCATTTCCAGTAGCAGCATGTCAGACTGCCTGCAATATTAGCTGAAAAGTTTAGTAGACCTTTCTAAGTAGTTGGCAGTTTCTGTGTACTGAATATTTAGGGGCCATGGAGGTTGCTAAGAGCAACACACTAATCTGGCAGAAGAGGTGCCAATGAAAACAACACACAGGGTAACTTTTTATTAAGTCAGTAAATTGCCTTTTGCTCAGGTTCTGAAGCATGTTTCTTTTGTATGTTGTGAAACTGCATTTTAATACTGCACTGTTTTCGGGTTATCTCTGTAAATGGTCCCCTTTTTTCGCTCCTTGGTGGTGGTTTGAGAGGCGTCAAAGGTTTGAGTCCTGGTTACATGAAATTTTTGTGTGGAAAAAAAAAAACAAACAACATCCCAAGAAGCAAGGCATAACTGAGCTCGATCAGATCCATTTTTATACACAAACATGCATGTAGATTGTTGTCACAGATGATTCTTTATTCTGTTTCCCTGATTTCATGTTGCAACAGCTGTGTGTTTGGTTTAATCACTTATGAACCTACCTAATCCTCTCTCTCTGTTCGTAAACAACAGGTAAAATACAGGGCCATGGTGGTAGTTTGCCTTCCCTAAGTTGTATTTCAGTGGTAGATGTCACTTATCTGGTTAAATAGTTCAAATTAGGTTGGATAGTCTTCACTGATAAAGGTACTGATTCCTGATGACAGAAGATCAAGATGTTCAGTTGTCTGGCTGCATAAACACATGGCAGTGCAGTGATATATTTTTTTTAGGGGTTAATATTTCCAATGCCACTTTATCAATGACTCTTAATTATGCTACGAAATTATTACAAAATTATTTGATCTTTGTTACTGGTAATAGCAGCTTAAATTTGCTTGCCAAACTTATCTTGCACTTGCCAAAATGTTTTCAGCTCAAAAGCCAGGAAAAAGAATTGACATATTTTTATAACAGACATACTTTTTTTGTACATTGTGTTCATTCTTGAATAAAGTCAGTTCAGTGTTGGCTTGTAGATATTAAAAGGAAAGTATTGACTTTGATTCAATAAATGTTTTCTTTCAGTTGGTGGCCTACCTTTTTTCTTTTACATAAAGTACATTTGTATTAGAAAAACACTTGCATCTTACAGACAAATTAGTGGTGAAAATTCCCTGGAGAGTAATGTATTAGTGTCAATAAAAAATTTCCAGGTTTGAGTCTTTTTTCATGTCACTTGACCATTTTGTTGCCAAGTGGATTAAACCATAATTTTATCAGCAGTATTGTTGCATTGATTTCACATGTATCCCAAGGAAGGAAAAGTTTCTTAAAAAATGCATTGGAGATCTTTCCTTTTGACTGGAACTCATGTGTGTGTTATTTTCCTGATGCAGATTACTCTGGTGATCAGTAGAAGACTTCATTGTCACCGTAATATACGCATCTGCATTAAAAATTCCTGCGAGGCACAATATTGTCTACTCTGTGTTTGGCTCAATTAATTTTTATATTTGACACCCTCAAATTCAGTTCCTTAAGCAGTAATTTACTGCATGAAATGTCATGCTAAATTTATTTAAAACCTGATAATGAATTCTTCAGCTCGTTCCAAGTTCATTAAATTGCCAGTTGAGCAAAAAGCCTGCTAAATGGGAAGTAGGTTTCTAAAGGGAGATAAAGATAGAGAAAGCCATGAGATGTCAATCATCTGGCGGGTTCTTTTCTTTAGTTGTTGAGGTTACAGAAACTTAGGACTGTCTACAAAGGTGTGTCTGTATTGGGTACTAACCTATAGTAAATATTGGGGGGTTATGCCCAAATTGAAGATAAACTGAGTCAGTTTCTAAATGCTTGTCCGGAGTAAGCATGAGAGTGAGTGTCATAGGATCAGAAATTATGTATTACGGGGAATATTGATAGCTTAGCCTAGCTGTGGAAAAGCATCAAGCTTTCTGAATTTTTTTTTTTTTTTTTTAAAAAGAGGCAAAAATCCAATCCACAGAACATTCTGCTTAAGTAACAAAGTTTAGCTGCCCCTGTGGCTGTGAATATGTCCACTGGAAGGAGTACTTCTGCTTTTTGGAATCTCTTTTTCCAGTGTATTTGGCTCACCAGCTTTGTCCAGGTTATTCTGTTTGGTTTGGGGGCACAGCGTATGTTGAATATGTTGCCAGAAAGTCAACCACATCATCCCCAAAAGTCAGCCAAGATCAGGCAGCATGATTCATTTCTGCCATCAGCGGTCCACTACACAAGACATAATTTTCTGCCTTCACACAAGCCAGTAGAAATTTTGAGTTCAGACTTCAAGTAGGTTTCTCATTAAGCCCGGAAAACTCAGAGTGCTGGTTGAGTTGGCAATAATTTGCTGAATACAAAGCCTCCTTACTTAAATATGCTGCAGATTGGTATAAACTCGTCCATGGATGACTGAGCTGTCATGCAAAAGGTGCATTCATTGGTAGGTATTTAGGCATTTATGTGAGGTTTTTATGGCAAGCATTGTCTATAGACAAGTTTATGGTTGGGCTTTTTTTTGTTTTCAAGAAATTTGATGATCTATTTTTAGATAGAAGATAGTAGGAGAGCCCATTTGCAGAAAATAAAAGTGGGAGTGTTACATCTGGTTTATCAGTTCTTTCAAGTGAAGTGGGTGTCACTCTTGGACTTGGCTTGCTACAGAAGACACTGCTGGTATGCCGTGGTACACACACAGAGCGGGGCTGGAGATGTGGTAAACACTGAAATGAGCCTTCTGGGATTTTCCAAGAGGCTGGGAAGGTGTTGGTGTATGGAAAGGTCATGGTAAGATTTGTGAGTCCCGCAGTGACTTTGAGGGTGGGAGCTATTTCAGCATGAGACAGGGAACCGCCCACCGTGGATACATGTCACAATTCCTCAAAATGCTAAGCAGTAGGAAAGCTCCATTTATTGATGTCAGCACTCCAGGGGTGCTGGTCTTCTACCAGTGTTCTATGTGGTGATTGTTTCCCAGGAATGTGCTTTGTTTTGCCCCTACTACGCCTTCAGTGCCAGGAAGGGGCTGTTGGCTTTTGATTTGTTTTGTTGTTGTTTTCTTTTTTAAATCTGTCACCATTACATCAGCTTTCGTAGGTTATAACTGATTTGAAACAAACGTATGTTACATTTGTGCATTTTGTGGTGGGAAGCTCAGACTCCTGTTGACAGAGCAGTGGTGAGAGGAGCCCTCATGCACCACACAGGAGCTTGGGTTAATCTTTTGTACCTGCTGTCACTCACCACCACCCCTCATCAAATGCGTGAGGTTGTCTTTTGTTGTGCAAGGCCAGTTCTTAAAACATCACTTTGAGGAAGAAAATGAGTAGTACTTGAAATTGATTTTGGAGTCCTCAGCTTCCTTGAAATGTGGCAACTCCAGGGAAATGGCTGTTCTGAAGTAGTTTTCCTTAGGAAGTCATCTTTACGGAGTCAATAAAACGTTCAAAGAGCCGTACTCCTCGGAGAAGAGTACACTGTCCACGTGGTTAATGCTAATGTACATTTTGGCACTCCACAGCTTTTTCCACTTGTCACAGTTTCACATACTGGGGCAGTAACAATCATCTCTTGTGTGGTGAATGCATTAAGGAGCAGAGATAATGCACTGATATGGGTGCACTGTGCAGTGTTTTGATTCCTGTTCATAAAGGAGAAAAACATTCCCAAAGATGAACATGAGGAATAAACAATCACATTTCAGCAAGCAGCACTGGGTTTGAAAGGGTGGAGAATGGTGGGGAAGGCAGATAGTAATGGTGGGTGAGTGAAAAGCAGTGAGAATAAGTGTGGGAGAAGGATAAACTTTGATAGATGACCCAACACTGCACTCAGGCCAGTTCCCCACAGCACTATTTCAAGAAGGAGCTATTGGCAATAGCCACAAAACCAGAGCCCAGAGCAGCAAGGCTTGTTCATTTGTCACTGTTTTAGGTAGTAGGTTCCAAGGCAATTACTCCTTCTATAAGTTGCAACAGATGTTTGGTTTCCAGCTGGCATAATCAGGACCTGGCATAACGGGATAGGAGCAGCCCAGGGGAACGGGGCTGTATGGTGAACAGAGCTAGGAAATTAAGCTCGTTTGGACAATTTTCAAAGTCTATATTAAATGCAAACTATTTTTCTTAATGTCAACATGCACAAGGTGGTGCAGGGGATGCCCATGCAGCATCACACCTCTAAAAAAAAGATTGAGAAGTTTGTTTCCAAAATCATTTGCTGGAGCTGGACAACATCAGGATCGTATTGGACCTACTGCTCTATGTCCAAGTCTCAGTACTTTTATTGACTAGAACCACCCACTTCTGTCTGTTTATATCTATCTGCAATTGCACAGATGCTGTTTTCCTCAGAGACTACTAAAATGCACCAGACCCAGTCCATGGAAAGGAACTATTTGCCATGCCATGATTTGGTTAAGCTGTATCAAGAAGGCTGCTTACAAAAACAATTTTAAATAGCACTTTCAGCCACTTAAAACACAGTTGCATAGTCACTTAGAGCAAAGTTAAACTCTCTTCCCTGTGTAGATGCAGTGCCCCATACTGTCCCCAGCATACATGACCTCAAGGAGGCATTGTGATTTCTTCTCTAAGAATAAATGCCTGGCAGTTCCTGGGAGCACGAGGCACTTCTCAGCTGCTGCAGGAGAGTCCAACGTCCTGCAGAGCAACATTTCAAACACAGATCCAACAGCAGTGTGGAGGCCAGCGCAGCACTGACTGGGCAGAGGTGGTGTCCCAACCCAAAGTGCCAAAGCAGTTTGGTGCAAGGGTCTTGGAGCTATTTCTGTCAGTGCTTGCAGGCCTTGCACGCCCTGGCAGGCGAAGCCTGACTCGAGTGCAGTGTCCCCCAGCTCATCTCCCGTGTGGGCCAGCGGAGTCTGCCGCGGTGAGACTTTTCCCAGCTCGTTCCACCACAGATCTGCTCTGCTCCAGGGGCACTCCCCCATCCACCAGCCTCACCCCACACTCAGTGGGTCGTTTGCATCCCACTCCTGGCAGCACTGCCTTCCTAAGCACGAGTTTGCGTAGTACTGCACTGAGTTAACAAAACCGCTCTTGAAACGGGTTTTCTAGGTAAGGACGCTTGGTTAACTGTGTGCAAAGACAGTCAGGTCCTCTTCCTGCCTGCCCCCGTATAACAGGGTTGTGCCAGCACAGTCAGCTCATGGAAGGGCAACTGTAGCTGTTTATTATCAATACAATAATCAGTGCTGTCAGTGCTTGGAAAACTCTTATCAAATATGTGCAGCTGTTCACTTGGATAGCTTTCTCACCAAGGAAAGCTATCCACATCCATGATGAAAAATCCTCCACGGGACTGACATGCCTGCTAAATTTAAGCTTCTCTGTAAGTAAGAAATTTCCACAGTCCTGTCCAACAAACCATGCCACAGGGCCCATAACCTCCCCTCGCCCTGCCTCATTATTTGCAATATTGATGTTCAGATTACGACATGTTTAAAAAGTTGTAATAAAAAGTTAGCTAATTAGAAAGTGGGCACTGCCCTCCCTGTTTGGACAATTGCTTCAGATAGCTCACTGTCCCGTGATAAGGCCATTTTCACAGCACACTGGTCTATTTCCCAGCTGAGAAACCTACAGTCCAACCCTCTGACCATAAATGAGCACGCAAATGAGAGGGGCCTTTTCTAATCCGGCCAAGAGGATCCAGAATCAGAGGGCTGCCAAGAGTTAGGGGATTTTACAAAACTAAGAATACATTTCAGGATTTCATTACTTTGCTTTTTCCTCTGCACAACCTTTTGCCCAGATTTCTTGTCCAACACATTATCTGCATCTTTATTCCTTTACTGTGAACTGTTTAAGGTTTTGGGCTCCTGAGAACTATTTTTAAAGAATTTATATGCTACTGTTGTTTCACATCTGAGGTAAGTCTTAGTTCTCCCATGACAAATGGCATCATAGCCCCATTTACATGGCTTATCAGGAATATGCAGCAGGAGCTAGTGAATTTAAGTGAGACTTGAAATAACAAACATAGGAAAGCTGCCCCTACACATCTGCAATGCTCCTGAAGTAGCATGAGTACTGTTTTGGTATTTGCTTGGGGATTAACACCTGAAGGGTAACAGCAATGCCACATTTTGCTTTTGTAGCATTGCATCAAATGACTGGCATCCCATGCCTCATCCTCACCTCAGTCAGTAATATTTATCGAAAAGTCATTTCATAGCTTTCTGGTGAGGTGCACAAGCACACAGGGTACAATAGGCACTTTGAAAAACTCATTTATTTTTTATTAATAAGTGTATAAAATCAGGCATTTTTTCCATAAATTAATTGCTTTATCCCTTGCCTGTGTTCTGTCGACAGAAAGATAAGACTGCTTCAGAAGCAGCAGGGTAACGAGAGTTCTCTACTGCTTCAAGCAATTACCACAACGTAAGAAAAAATAGATCTTCTGAGAAACATAAAAAGGGTCAGAGCATTCTTGTCAAAAAGCCTCATTTGTTTTAATGAAAAGGTTTATTTGAACAAGGGCTGCAGGAACTAAGCCAGAACAGAAAAACTTGTCTTATCAGAGGTCACTGCAACTTGCTTTTATTTTGTTCATTTATGTCAGTAAGAGCCCTTAGGGTCATCTGGGTGAAGAGAGGGAACGTTTCACTTCTGATACAGCTTGTACAGGTGGTGTACAACACTGAGGCATCCCTTTGGTCAGCCCCAATGTTGGGTGTTACACCCAACATTGGTGTAACACCATCTCAAGCCCTTATGTCCGAGAAGAGAGGTGTAAAAAACATACCACCTATTTTCCCTACAGAGTGATTAATTGAGGAATGCTACTTAGAACATGGCACCATGTCCTTGTCAGAGGCAAAAATGCTTCAGGTCTTGCCGTTTTGCTCCTTTGGTTAAATGCAAGGTCAATATTGATTTTGATTGTTTGTGGTTCTTTAATCAGCGAGTGGGTTTGATGTTTGCATTCGTGGCTTATGGGGAGCAACAGAAAAATCCCAGCCTGCCTGGAGGTAAAAGTGCACTAAAAGGTGTGTGCTGCAGGGTCAGCAGTTCGCTGAAAAGCCAGACCCACAGTGTGGCTGCCCAGCTGCTTTGAGGCTGAGCACAGATCTCGATATAAACCCCCACAAATATAAGCCTGCTTTGGCAGCAGATATTGGGAGTGAGAAATGGAGAATTCAGCAGCTACTGCGCTTCCAGGCTCTGCTAACTTTGCTTGGGCAGGTAAAACTGCCTAGGCAGAGGAAAATGGGAAGAGTCTTTGGAGTGGTCCCAGCACCGGTCCCGGAAGGAAGGAACACTTTTGGTGCAGACACCTGGTCCTTCTGGACTGATGAAAACAAGGCAGTGTGGAAAGTCTCAGCTGACAGATGACTGTCAGCATCAGGACTCAAGGAAGATGGTAGGCTAAGTGACGTGGGTTTCTTGTAGCTCATGAAAAACTGGAAACTGTCTTTGAACTCTGCATCTGGCTCCTTCAGCAGGAGCAAAGAGATGTGTTTGGTGCAGAAGTGACTACGGTGAACGACACAGTGATGCCTGCTAATGAACTGAAATATCTACTCTGCTCCATGAGCCTTTGTGCAACACTGATTTTGTCATCAGCTTGTCTCTTGTCTTGCCATGTAGTCCGAGGAATCATAACGCTCAAAACCAGCTACACAGTCCAGCCCCATTCCCGTAGTCCTTGACCCTTGTGTCAGTTTGCCAGCTGTGGTGGGTTGAGCCTGGCTGCATGCCAGGAACCCACCAAAGCTGCTCTATCTGTCCCCTGCTCATCTGGGCAGGTGAAAGGAAATATAACAAAAGGCTCATGTGTTAAGAGAGGGGCAGGGAAGGATCGCTCAGCAATTACCATCAAGGGCAAAACAGGCTTGACTTGGGGAAATTATTACCAATCAAATAGGAGTAGGATAATGAGAAATAAAACCTGAATATTAAAACACCTTCCCCACACCCCTCCCTTTTTTTCCTGGTCTAAACTTCACTCCCAAATTCTCCACCTCCTCCCCTGCAGCAGCATAGGGCTGTACAGGGAATGGGATTAGTTCATCACACATTGCCTCTATTGCTCTTTCCTCCTGAGGGCAAGGACTCCTCACACTCTTCCTCTGCTCCAGCATGGGGTCCCTCCCACAACAGACAGCCCTCCATGACCTTCTCCAACATCAGTCCTTCCCACAGGCTGCAGTTCTTCACAAACTCCTCTAGCATGGGTCCCTTCCACAGGGTGTAGCCCTTCAGTAGCAGACCCCTGACATGGGGCCACACGTCCTGAGAAGACTCTGCTTCTGCATGGGCTTTCCATGGAGTCACAGCATTCTTCAGGCCAATTCACCTCCTCCAGCATGGGGTCCTCCACCAGCTGCACTGGATGCCTGCTCCACCGTAGACCTCCATGGGCTGCACAGTGACAGCCTGCCTCAGTCATAGTCTTCACCAAGGACAGCACAGGAATCTCTTCACTGGTGCCTGCAGCATCTCCTCCCCCTCCTTCTTCATTGACCTCGATGTCTGCAGGGCCCTTTTGCTTACGTATCTTCACTCTTCTCTTCCAGCTGCTGTTGCACAGAGGGTTTTTTTACCCTGTGTTAAATATGTTATCACAGAGTTGCTACTGCTGTTTGTGATGGGCTCACCTCTGGCCAGCAGCAGGTCCATCTGAGAGCCAACTGGAACTGGCTCTGTCTGTCAGGGTGGTAGCTTCTGGCATCATCACACAGAGGCCATCCCTGCAGTGCTCTCAGCTATCAAAACCTTTCTGCATAAACTGGTACACTCCTGGTATTAAGCTCTCCTTTATACTGGAGAGCTTGTTTGGAAAATGTGGCGGATAGACATTATCCTCTTTTAGACAAGGTGAACGGGTGAGTGCTAAGCTTTGTGTTCTTCAAAGCACTGCACGGAACGGGTGCTGTAACATGTCTGCTGCCCACATTCATGCCAACAGCTGACCTATCTCTGAGAGTATACTGGTGACTACAACTAGTGCAGAAACATACAAGGGCTCAGAGGTCCCCTGGCCTACTGCAAGTGGTGGTGTGAGTCACCACCCAAGGCTCTGTGGTGTGCTGCTGCCCTTGGTCCTCTGCATTTGCCTCTGGATGAAGGTGTCATGAACTAGTGAGAAGCACACTGATGTAGTTAGTGACAGGTTTCTCATTCCAAGAGAAAAATAGAAATACGTGAATCTAGAGAAAAAAAAATTAAGCCCTGTATGCTTTTTTCTCCCCCTTACCTTTGCTTTCTTGCCACTGCAGAACACTCTGCAGCTTCAGGGAGGCTCATCTTACATGACAAACTTAGGCCAGACCTGTTTCTCACTGCGCATTTGAATGTCAGTCTTTAAATGGTCTAAAGACCAGAAAATATGTGTAAATTAAGAAAAACTACAGTGTCACATTGCTTATCCACTAGATCTCAAACACTTGACAAACTGCTACAAATCAGCGTACAGTGGTTGGCTCAGCTGAGCTGAGTGAGCCCAGGGTTCCTGCCGTGCTCCCATCTGCACCGTGAGCCCCTCTTCCTCTGGGCTGTGCCTTTCAGCAGAGCAGTCAGATGTTAGCACCTGCTATGTTTAGCTCTGTGATGACACTCATGGAGCCCTCAGGTCAAAGAAGATGCAAAAAAGGCAGCAGAAAACACATCCCTCCCAAAGGGCAGAACAGAGTTGCTCGTTCGACACGGTGCCGTGTGTGCCATATTACTGTCTGCTGTAATCCTTCGCTTCAGATGAAACTGAAAATCCCAACTGGCAGTGCCCATGGCTGTACACTGGCAACCCCACCTCCTCTTGCACTGTGTCTCCTCGCTGCTAGCTGTGAGCCTTGCTCCTGAGCATTTTAGCACCACTTCCAGCCAGGGCCCGTGACCTACCCATTTCCCACTAGACACACCAAGAAGGAGCATTTTACTGCCCTGAGATAATTACCAACTCAGAAACACAAAAGCTTCTCTGCGTGTCCCTTAAGACTGCCCCAGATTCCCTGAGGACCAAACCAAAAGAAGTAACTAGAGACTGTGCTTTTTCCTCTTTCCCCTACAGCAAGACAGTAGCAAGTTCCAAATACATGCACAATGAAGAAAAAAGTTAACAAGTTTTCTGCAGCATTTGTCCCTCAGAAATAAGCACTAGTTAGCACAAAAATATGGATGAGGCAGAAGAAAATGCATAACTCAGGCTATGGTACTATCCTTTTCCAACACGCCTGGCTATATTCTGGATCTCCTCTTGTCTCCTTTAGATCCTGCAAGCAGCTGCCCTGGCACAGTTGAAAGCTATTGTTGGTTTTGGACATCTTCCATCTCTGTTACTTCCCTGTAAACAAATTCACAGAGGTGTTGTTTGCAACCACTTTTGTTCTGGCTGGGTGGAATAAAGGCAATTCTGAACTAGATAGGAGATACACTGGTTTTGAAATACGCTGTACAAAAAGAGTGTACAGAACAAAACAGTACATGCGTAAGCATGCCTGGTTCTCAGGTCATGCTTCAGCCTGGTGTTGGTTTTCAAAACCTTCATTTTGTCTAACTGCCTGTGAGAGAGATTACATTAGATATTATTAAGTAGTGAGACAGCATTACTGGCCTTTCAGCCTTAGCTCAGGTCTTCCTCCAGTGCTTTGTTCTCACATCCCACTCCTAAATTTCTTGTCCCAAAGCTGATCCTAGCAGTGTAGGACACGCAGGACCAAGGTGACATGAACAGTCCAAAGCTTAAGGAGTGAGCACCATATGCAGCACATCCCATCCACAGTAACCCCAAGGGCTTCATGCTGCTCTGATCCTGCCGTTACCCTCGGGAAGGCTCCAATTCTGCTCCACTTGGGAAGGGCAGAGTGAATGAGTGTTTCCCACCCTGGGTCCCTGCCTGTGCTTTGCCTTGAAATGCTTCTCCATGAGGACCATCCAGTCTCTAGAACCACATGTGGAAGTTCCCTACCAACACCAGGTGAAGAAGTTCCCCCACCCTCAGCCCTGTCAGTGTACACTTGGTACAATGTTTCTCCACACACACGTTTCTCCGAACTGTCGCCTCGGACGAGAAACCAGCTCTGCAGGCACAGGGAGTCTTTTGAGAGTAGATGTGAAAGCTGCCGAGCAATTTACAGGGAAATCATTGTTGCCATTTTTGATGAAGCCACTTACACAGAGGATATTCTGGTCAGCTGCAAAGGGAATAGCTGTCCTGTGCTTCATGCAGCTCTGCTCTCTTGGCTGTTTCCCGCACACTGAGAAGGGTGGCAGTGCAGCTGCTGGGTGCCATTGCTCCATCAGCCTACACACTGCCCCATTTTCCCTCCCTTCACTCCATGTGTCTGCACACCTGGGACTGCTAGAAGGTGCCAGGTACATTGATCACACAGATCAGGCCTCTCCAGTAATGAGAAAATAAAGGTAGCAACCCTGTAAAATAAGAAGCAGAGCAAGGTCGCTGCAGATATAGGGCATGAAAGATATCACACATGCATTTAATCTGCCTATAAAACTTGTTTTCTTGTTCCAGTCTGTAGCACAACGAACTTCAAGATATCTGTGCAGCAACTGGTTTCTCCCCCAACCTCGTACTTGCTCCCACACTCCTCCTACACTGGTAAAACCACTCCAAACTTCCTCTTGAGCTACAATGCACAAAATGTGACTGAGACTTGAAAAAAAGGCACCAGAACAGGGGCATTTTTAAAGCTCTGCTTGGTCTGAATGGGAGCTCTGAGCATGGACCAGGAGCATCAGAAGGAGACACTTTCTCAGCCCCCACTCTTCCTCCTTCATGTCCCTCTGTGGTTCTGTTCCCTCTCCTGTCTGACCCTGTGGCCAAAGCTCTGGCTAGTCTGCTACTGCTGTCACCTTATGCTCATTATGCCTTGTCTCCCTGCTTTGATACTTCCTTTGTTTTTTTTTCTCCATGTGCTGTTCATGGTGATTTTCCTTTCCCCCTCTTTGGCACTGTTTTGGCTCTGTGTTGTTGCAGAACCTCGTGGTGTGTGTCCCTTTTTTCTGTTCCTCCGTGCACGACCACAAAAGGGTGCTGCAAAGGACATACTCTCTTTTCTCAACTTTTGACATAGAGGGAAAAAAACCCAAAAAAAAACAACAACAACAAAAACACAGGGGGGGGAGGGGCAGAAGACTAGTGAAATATGAACAACACATCTGGAACTACAATGGTAGGTACACTGTCCTGTAAGTGTGGTAAGCCACCAGCAACTGCATCCTCTAGGGTTCAATAATTAGATTCCCTAGAAGAAATGTTCCATTAGTCTTGCTCATATATAATGCAGGTTTTTCATTGTAGCAATGAAGTACTTGGCAAAAGCTGCTCTGCAGAGACACAGAAGAGAATTATTTCAACTGCTAGTACACTTTGATTTCTGGTGAAACATGTCCTGACCTCAAAGATTAGTTATTTCCAGAGTTCATTACCTCCTTTGGGTAAGCTTTTCTTGGGTCCCATCTGCTGTAAGGGAGCTTCCTCAGGCTGGTAGGTCTGAGGAGGTCCTACATATTTGAATTTGGGTGGAAATTCATGGGTGCCCTGATTGCCCATACTAAATCTATGAGTTTTCCTGGAATGCTTGAGAAATGTTTAGACACTTGAGAAAAGATGCAAGGAAGATGAAGTTTAAATGTTGCAAGTTCCCAAGTCCGTGGCAGAGCACAGTGACTGACAAAACAATAGCACTGTAGATAGTACTCTTGCACTTGAACTTCGAGCATTTCTGGAGAGCATGATGATTTGCTCAACCACTGCTGACCTATTCTGCAGGCAATAATGATGGGAACGTGCCTGTTACAAAACAAACTGCTGAGCATGCAGCCAATTCCTATCCTGTGTTTTCTTTGTGTGGTTTTGGTTCTTTAGGTAAGAGTTTTACTAGGGGTGAGGAAACAGCACTCTAGCAGCACATCTCATATGAACCAGTAAATAATGCACAAAGCAGAAAGCTCACGGGACAGCTGTGAGCTCAGCTGTGGGGTTGAGGGTTGTGTGGAGCCTGATGACAGCTAAGAGAAAATAGGGACCTAGTGCAGCCTGCAGCTACCAACAACAAAAACTTCCAGTGTTCACATTACAAACATATATATGTGGACTCAAAAAAAAAAGGTAATAACCATGGACAGTATTCTAACATTTCTTTGTTCTTCTTGCCATCAAGGATAGTCAGGCATCTCCAGTTCCTTTACTGTAGTTCATACTATATGGGTGAACTGTTTTAAAACAGTTCTGTCAATATAAGCCAGGATTGAACAGTTTGTGAAAAGTGTGCACTCATCATCCAGTGGCTGATGAGACATTCAAGGTACCACGTGCCTGTATTTGGTTTTCCTCCATTTGGGCTTTCTACCTCGCATGAGATATTCACCCTCTATACCCAAACTGCAGATTAAAACAAATATGCCTATATACCATATACATATGCAAGCAAGCAGTTACTACCAACAGGAACTTGGCTGCTGCAGTTTTCGACAATGTGCTGTAGCACCCCTTCATTTCTTTTCCACAGCCCATGGCAGTAAATGCAGTAAGAAGGAGATGCGTGTGATCCACGTGCACTCCGAGGTGGTTATCTGTCAGTGCTCCCATAAACCACTGGACACGAATTATAGATGCTTCTGAAAGTGTTGCACACCTTTTGTGATGTTTTTGGACGGACTGGCAAGAGTATGCTGACAGAAGAGTCTTTAAAAATATCAAAAGAGAAGCCAGAAGGGCAGAAAAATAAGTGCCTCCCAAGAATGCAAAAAGTGTAGTTTTGGTTTGGTTGGCTTTTTCCTTTCCTTCGTTGCTGTTGTTTTTTCACTTACACTTTCAATACCAGGCTACATACCTGTGCTAACGAATATCTATAACGATCATTATCAGTCTTGCCGAATTCAGAAAATCACTGCCATGTGCCAGAAAATCCCTATAATTTCGGCTTTAAAATGAGAGTGGATTGAGAAGGGACAGTTATTCTGAAGTGAAACCTGGAGGCTGTTTCTTTGTGACAGTTTTGGGACAGTGGAGGAAGAAGTGAAGGGCAAAGAAAGAGAGCAATGGAGTCAGATCAGGTCATTCTAGTTTTCTCTGATTTTTCACTCTTCATTTAAAAGCAAACCCAAAATACAAGAGCACAGTGTCACAAACTAATAATGGTGTTGGTACACTTCTGAAGTCTCTGCTCAAGTATAAATCTTCCTTAACTGCTCAAGCCAACTAAACTTTCAAACAATGCCAGAAGAGTAGGCTGCAATCCTGACTTCCAAGCACAAACAGTGCAGGCATTCCCTTAAGGACAGGCAATGTTGTATGGGACAGAGAAGCATATTAGCAGCAATCTTCAGACTACATCTGCAAAGTCATGATTGTTAAATAACTAATATACATAGAAGTTCAAGGGAGAACAAGTGCTTTAGGATATCTACAAAATCACTCCTGTAGTACCCTGAACTATTTTTTTGCATTACAGTTGTGCCTAGAGACTCCTGCTCAAACTGAGGACCTCATTTTCAATAGACCCTGAGTAATCAGAATAGTCACTGTAAGCTCTCCAGAGAAATCTGAACCAACAAAACAAGAGATAAACGTTACTTTCAGAGTCAGACCAAAAATACAAACAATTTTTTCTCACCAAAAAAAAATTTCATGCCTTCAGGTTGTGGCGTAATCTCCTGTGAAGGAGGCAACAGACCAAACTGAGAAGTATTTCTGCAGAAATAGTTTGTGATTTCCTTTCATCAGTCCTTAAAACATGCCACATTTACAGGCTTTATCCTACCTTTCCATTCTATCACAGAGTATAACTGATGCCCACACTGAGCAAGAATTGCTGGATAAATAAGTTTTACATCACCACAGTTTTTCTCTAGGTGATAGGTGTACCAGTCCAAGCTTTGAACTGTCATTAATATAGTTCTCTTATTTTCCATAAGCCACCTCACAGAAATGAAACAAATACAAGCCAGAGGGCTTAATACATTGTAGGTGGCATCTGAAGTAATTAAAAAGCTAGTTTAAAGGAAAACCACAATGGTTACTCTGTCATACCTCCTAGAAATAGCTCTCGGGAACCTTTCCCAGTGGAAAAATATTTCTTAGAAGAAAGCTACTGAAAAGGATGAATTAGATGAAGGAATCCGCATTCCAATATTAAAATAGCCTGACTTCTTCAAGAGTGTATCATCAGCTCATATCTGATAGAACCGAAGTACAAAAGATGCATCATGCATTCATTCTGCTCAGAATATCCTTAGGTTTTATTTCCTTATGTTGCTACATGATGGTCTTAGGATAATCTTATGGCAGACCAAGGAAATCTACTTATTCTTCTTCTCTGTCCCCCTCACTACATCAAGAGACCCCGTGTGTCACCTTTCTCTTGGTCAGAGGCACCAAAGGACGCCTGTCCTTCCAAACCCCTTTGCTAAAGGAAGAAGTGATTTTTGCCTAGCTCAGACAGGGCCATCCAGGCAGAAATGGTACCAGCAGAGTTTTTGCTGTAGCGACACCAGATGTGTCATTTCATGAGCCAAGTCCCAAGGCTGGAAAAAAGCTCAACCAAGAGTAGCTTTCAGTGAAATAATGGAGTGTATATACAGAGGCAGAAAGGTAGAAGTGATAGTTGTATTTATTTTGCACCATAAGTGGTCTGTTTCGTTGACTGGCAGGTTTGTCTCGGGCAGGAGCGAACCTGTGTGACGCTGAACCTCTCAGTCAGCAAAAAGAGGCCACTGCAAACAAGAGATTTAATTACTCCCATGTATGCAAAGAGATAGTTTCCACGCATGTAAAAAATGTTAGATGGAAGTACATGGAGCAGGCTGCTGAAACACGAGCTTCTCCATATTTTCAAACATACGCCTGACAACACACAAATGCTTGCAGGAAAGTGCACATTTCAGCTTTGTCAGGGAAATTTTCAGCAACCTAGCAAGGGAGAAGAGGTCATGAAGGCCACCACAGTTTTTTCCAAAGCATGGTGTTAGGTAATTCACAAAGTGTTGCATATTCACTACGCCAGTTTTCTTTCAAGTCTGTAAGACTAAAAAAGACGAAACAAAACGAAAAAAAGAGAACTCCATCTTTTATTTTATTGGACAAAAATGAGAAACTGTTGAAAAAATTGCATTTTACCAACATCAGGAAAAATGCTATAAGTCTTGACGTGTGTTAATTTGCTGGATTTACTATTACAATTATTTACATTATTAGCAAAAAATGAAACTGTGGCACTTGGTGAAGAAAGAAACCCTGAGGAATCAGCTGTCTGGGTGTCTAGTTCCTATGTTGCAGTAGAATATTGAAAAGGATTTGGATCAAAGAACCCAAGCAACAATGAAATTATTTCTCTTGATGGACACAGATACCAGCATTCTGGGCTAAAATCATGCACACAGGTGGTGGAATAGCGATCTTGTCCCACCAAAATATCTTTTCTTTATTGTGAATCTCAGCAGCACTGTTAAAACTTGAGCACTTATTTCTAGCATGAAAGATAAAAACGGGAAAATTAAACATTCTTTACCCCAAGAGCAGTTCACTCTTGTCACCCTGCATTTATTGTCTTACAAGAAATAAGAGATGATTTTTGATGATAAATTCTTTTAGTTCCTCTGAGCAGAAGTTTCTGACCGTAGTGGCAGCAGATCCTTTTTCTCTCCATACACAGAACCTTTCAGAGGAAATCTTATACAGTGGAAATAAATCTGTTTTCCCTTTCACTAACCAAATATGACACAACATCTAAGAATTAGCAGAAACTGCTGATTTAACGGAACATGAAGGAGGGGACAGGAAACAGGTTTACTTCCAAACAGCCCAAAGCTACGGAGCAAGCTCAGCAGGTAGCAAGAATCACCTCCACTTCCATGTTCAGTTATTGAAAAATAAGGTACATCACAGCACTGAACATGCACCAGAAACACTTTCCCATGTGGCTATTGCTCTGGAGCACAGAAACTCTACAGACAGAAAATTGGCTAAGGTTTTAAAGGAAGTGTAAGTGCAGATTTTAAAAGCATCTGACTTAAAGGATCAGTTTATCTTTGCATGGACCACAGGAGTTTCTTCCTCCTTTGCACTTCTCGATTAAAGAATGTGGCCTATCATGAGGCAGAAAGCTTGTGAAAAAAGAGGAGAGCTTTGCATCTCAACGTGAATTAATTGAGTCCCCAAACAATTTATGGTATATGCCTCATGACGTTAAAGACAACCAAAATTAATAAGCCATAAAGAATGAGGAGGATAAATTTAAAGGAAAAGGCTTAAAGTTTTAGAAAATACCATCCTAGAAGCTTGCAAAAGCAATTAAAATATAATTCTTTAAGGGAAGAGACACAAAATTTTGGAGGCATAACAGTGTTGTGTGGTACACAGCAAGAGCACAAAGCGTGGACTGGGTATTAGTCACGCTGTCCTTTTTTTACCTAAAGCCACCACCAAGGGACTGCCTGGGCCATCATTACACGTGCCTTTCCAAAAGCAGACACATTTCAATCATTCCACTAAAGACTGAGCGGCCAGCGGGGCCACAGGAAGGGTCTTGTCAATGAACAGCTGCAGAAGATGTGCCAGAAACAACAAACAAGGTGCTGCAGGAGCTGCAGGAGCAGCGAGTCACTGTGCAGAAGCAGCCTGTTGGTTTGCATGGGTGAAGAGTAGCAGCAGCAGCAGCAGCAAAGGAACAGATTATGATGTCTGCAAAAGTAAACCCAGTTCCTTTTCGTTCTCTCTTTTGATACAGATCATTCTCTTCATGGTTTCTGAGCAACTCTGTAACTCAAATACCCCGTCCTAAATCACTCAAATACCCTGTCCTAAATCACTCTGAGGAAGTCAACCTTCCAGAACTGCGGTTTGCTGGCCTCAGGCAGCACAGCGATAAATCTACAAAAAGTATTGTTACACTGTTTAGAATTATACAATCACAAGCCCCGGGGGGTTTTGCTTCAGAAGTTTCCTTTTGGCAGTAAATCTCAAAATACTAAATAGTACCAGTGCTGTCTGCTGATACAGGAATTGAAACAATTTGGGGGATGCTTCTCTAAGGCCTTTCACTTACTGACCTCAACATACTTGTGTCTTACAAATACAGACTTGTGAGACATCATTCGAGTTTTCCTGGATCATCAAACCAGCCACAAATTTCCAGTTAACCTGCTGACCTAGCCCTTGTAGATAGGTTTGAATTCCTGATCAGGTAGAGGCTTTGTCTCAGGCAGCAAAGACCACATAGAGTGCTAGTGCCAACACTTCACTCATTCCTTGTACAGATAAATCAAAGCACTGGGCAGCACTCTAGGTTAGGAAGGCCTGTTATCTAGCTTTTGTATCTTATACTGCACATCCTTGATATTTTTTTGTGGTACTGCCATATGGCAAGATTTTTTTCCTGCCAACAAATGTGGAGCAAGCACTGTTCTATCCTAAAGATTTAGCCACCAGGAATAGGAACTATACTGACACTCTACTGACTTCGTGTGGCAATGTTTTGCTCAGCAGGTATAAAATCCTCCTGCCTCCTGATTCACCAGTAACCCTTTTTTTGATTATTTGGTAGTTAGACGTTCCCAGGTGATGCAGAAATGGGATGTTTTCTCGTGAGTATTTGCATAGAACTTGGCATCTTCACCACAATGTGAAGCAGGAACTCAAAAGGGCAGTACATCTACTTGATATATATGCAAAGTCGGGGGTTGCTTATGCTTATCCTCAATTATATGTAAGCACAATACAGTGTGCCCTGCAATGCAGGCCAGATAACAAGTCCCAAGGAAAGGGCATCGCTGTGTAAGAGTGCTTTGGCTTTGACATGACAGAGAAACTTCCCAGATACACAGGTTATAGGAGTCTGAGTTGCCAGAAGACTGTAACAAAGTTTTGCTGTATTGACCAGAGCTCAGGGTCTCAGTGGTAAAGTCAACTTGCTTAAGAAGACTGAAAATCATCCCAGCATTACAGGGCAGAACTTCAGACACTTTCAAAATCAGGTTGCTTATTTTTTAATATTAAGCATACAATGATGTGATTTTTTTCAGTGGGTTTTTGGTTTTTTTTCGTCTATATTTTTGGGCCGGTGCAGATCTACATACTGATGATGGGGTATTTAACATGGAAATCACAAAGATGATGCTCAAAACCACACAGCTTCTGAGTTTAATATAAAAGGAAGCAGTTTAGCACCTAAGAAGGCACTTGTGAGCAGGGCTAGGAAGATTACTAGGGGTATTCTGCAGAATAGTTGACTAGAGACACAAATTGCTATGGACTGCTTTATCCTGGAGCCAAATGATCCAGTTCACATGCTGTAAGGACAGACATTGTTTAACTGTACTTGCAGTAAGCTCAGCTGCAGGCACAGAAGCACCTCCTGTTCTCCACAATCAACACTGACCCCTGTCTTGCTGCTGGCTGTGGTGACAGGGACATTTCCCAGCAAAACCAGCAGTTCCTGCCTCCCTGTCCTCTGGCCTCTTCCCCTGTCATGTTCTCTTGCAGTTTTGATAGTTGAGAAGTTTGTGAGACTGCTTCTAGAACCACAATTCACAAAACCAAGGAACTGACTAAGGTTAAAAAAACTCTTAAATAGGCAAGTGAATAACTATAGCTTTGCTCTGGGGTCAGGTGTCCATAGATCCACCACTTCTACAGTGATGATGGTGTATTCTTTACAGTCCTACCATTGCTTCCAGCCTGATACGTATAAACTGCTGATGACCTTAGCTAATATTACGAGCTAAGGAGAACAGGGAGCAGATATATAGTTGCATTGCCTGTTCCCGCAGTGCTGGGGACAGTAACCTCTGGGGAAGGCTTGAGGGAGGAAGGGAAATCAACCACTAGAGCACAAGTTCTTTGTGGTGGTGAGTCAGCACTCTTGGGCTTCAAGTAGCAGTCTGCATCTGGTTCAGTTTCTTACATATTTATTTTTTCCTTTTCAGATATAACGGGACGAAAATGAAATTTCAAATTCTGGAGTGCAGTTCCATAGCAAGGACACATGTGGAAAGCCAAGGAGACTTGATAAGTAGGTTGGTTAGGGGTCTGTGATTGGTTGTTTCTGCAAAAAGGTTTTTTTTTCCTATCACTGAATAAATCCAGTTTGGTGCTGGGTAGCTTTCACCAGACATTTTTTTTCCCTTTAGAACGTGAGATCAAACTTATCCTGTGGTGATTTCTGTACCAGTTTCTATCCATCCCATATTAATCAAGTAATTATTCTCCCTGACTCTCATGGCTAATCATGAATGTCTGTTTTTCTCATGATTAGCCTTACAGTACGGACTTCAGTCGTACATTTCTCAGGCATCTGAAGTTCCTGTCACTGACCACCATAGGTAGGTCAGGAGAATCCCCTTACAATGCCATTACATTGGTCTCTTGTTTCTGCAGGATGTGACCACTGGACACAGAAAAAAAAAAAAAAAAGGAAGAAAAAAGAAACCTTTTTTCCCACTTGTTACTGTAAAGAGCAGAACTTTTTATTAAGCACCAGAAGAGTTTTCATTAAGTAGCATATATGCCTTTCTGATGCTTTTAATATATTAAATCATAACTTCCTTAACTAATTTTTTTTTTTTTGGCAAAGATCTGCTAACTACTTTTGGCACACATAAAATAATTAGAGAAGAAGCGAAAAAAATCCCAAATAATTCACCTTGCTTTTATCGAGAACTTATAACTAATATAACTTACAAAACCTGACTTAATTTTTATAGTAAAACAAGTGGCACCACTAGTGAACTTAAGGCTTCAAGTCTTACTCCAGTGAGTGCAGCTTAAAAAGCAAACTACTCCTAATGATAAAAAAAAATCTCCTAATGAAATAACAACAGCTAATTATTTTTTGCAGTCATATGATTAAAAAGAGAGGCCTTCACCAGGTAATTCTGGTATTTTTATGACATCAAGCTGGTTCTACTTCTGTAGAACTCAATCTGCTTTGACGGTGTCTCCAGATTTCCCTCTGCTGGGATCGTGGCAACATTGCTCACCAGAAATAAAACTGCAATCTGCTTGTGATAGTTTTGGAGGGAACACTTCAAGTTTTTAGGTGGAGGAGAACAGTACAGCTTTCCCTATGCATGGGCAGAGAGCTGCAAATAATCAGACTGATCAGGTAGTACAGTATTGTCTCTGATAAGAGCTTAGAGGCCACCACTCACTTTAGTCTCCCATAATGTTTATGGAAGACAAAACCTGGCTGTTTAGGATTTGGGAGCAGATGTATCAGATGAGGTGCTGGGAGACACATCTCAGTGCTGCTACTTCTTTGGGAATTTCAGCTTTACATTTTCATGCAGGTGTAGCATTGGCTGCTTCCCAGTAAAACATTAAACTCTTGCTGTCATGATCCAGTCTTCCCTATTTCCTGACCTCTCATGAGTAAACACTTGCTCTGAAGGCCCCTTATTCATTCACATTCATGCCAGCAGAACTGGCATCAGCAGTTCTGGCTTTCATTTCTATTAAAGCAATTCGCTACTGGTACAAGAAGGTGACATTATGCATAAAAGACTGATTGATCTGAAAAAAAAAACCAAATTCACAGGCGAGGTCCTGTTCTGCTCCCTGGAGTTAAAGAGAGTGGGGTGAAAAGACATAGTGTTCATCCCTGTAATTTTCCTTTAGCTTGCTGTGTTGGAGAAAAGGGTAGCTGGTGAATTCAGCCCTGTGAATTCTGCAAACTTTTTTGGCTCAGCATGATTGTTGAGGGTCTCACGTTCAAGGATATAAATCTGTGGGGGGGAGGGAGTAGCTAATAGAGTTTAGGAAGGCTGGTTTGACAGCTACCAGTGAGAAAAACTGTGAAAATTCCTTATGCTGTCATGAGAGATCAAAATAGTATGCTCTGGACAAGCTGGGAAATTGCTATGTTACATATTAAATTAGGACCTCTCCATGTGTTTTTCAGGTTATACAGTATTTTGCTTCCCTTTATTTCACAGTCTATTTCAGATATGCTTTCCCCACACACACACTCTTTCATTTTCTACAGAAGAACATGCAGATCACTGACATTACTCTTATTCCAAAGAGGTCAACATTTTCAGCTTGACCTTGCAAGCTCACCAGCTGGAAGGTTCCCCTACAGCTCTGGATCCCAGCGGGCACTGTGGTCCTGCTCTGCTGAATGCAGACTGCATTTGCATTGCTTGGAGACTATTTCAGTTTTCATGCTCATGGAAAATATTAAGTTTGTACAACCGGACAGCAATTTGGTTCAGATACCACCACACCACGTAACATTTCTTTGGACACTTACTGCTATGATTTTCCTATGTTCCTGCAGTTAGTCTCAGACAAATAACAGAGCTCACTTCATTGCAGTGTGGTATGTTTGACTCCAGGATATAGATCTATCCATTCTTCCCCATACTGCATCCTGTTGCAGAACTACTCCAAATAATGCATTTAGAAAACGTTATTTTCAGCTAACACTCATCTCCTGTATTACCTCTTGTACCCCTTCTTTAAGGGTGTATGAATTTTATAGGCTTACATGAACTTTTGGACTGTCTAGGAATCTAATTGGTCTGAACTGTTTGGGAGAGTTCATCTTTCACAAGACTAGGAGAGTGAAAACTAAAACAGAACTAGCACAAACAAAATTCCCACCACTGACTCACTATGGTATCCTGCCCAGCTGAAGGGAAGGAACTTGACTTTCTCTAAATCAGTCCTGATAATGCTGTGCTTTGTGTTTGCAGCTGGAAAGGTGACAACACACCAGTGTTTTGGCCGCAGGCCTCCCACAGCATCACGGCTACCCTTCACTCAAGGTTGTCCTTCAGCCACAACAGCTGACACAAACTGACCAAGGGATAATCCACAACCTACAACATCTGCTCAGCAATTAAAGCTAAGAGAAAGAGAGGCACTGGTTTTGAGGTGTTTGTTTTCTGGACCAAATGCTACGTGTACTTGTCTGGACATAGCCTGTTGGTGAGATGGAGAGAAAAAATGTTTCCATGCACAGCCCTTGCTTTATTTTTGCTAAACTGCCTTTATCTTGATCCACAAGGTTTTTTCATCTTATCTCCTCCCCTTACGCACTATCCTGCTGAGGAGGGGGAGTGGTAGAGCAGCTTCCCGGGTTGGTTGTAGGGCCTAAATTCGTTCAAGGGACTCTGAAGCTCTGTGGTCCATCGCTCGAAGCAGAGGTGTTTTGACAGGAATGGAAATGTTCTGCGTTTTCTACGTTGTGCGAAAAACAAAATCCCTGGTTGGATTCCCACCCACGCTGCTTGAAGGCGTGCAGCACACCCCTTTCAGAATGCACGTACAAAGAACCACCTCTACTGCTTCAGCACGTGAGACTGCCTAATTTCAAAGCTATTTGAAAACTATTGCTTATGTGCACTTGTAGTAACGAATCACTCCTGGTAAAGAATCTTTCTCCTGGTGTATTGGGAGTTCATTTCCCCACAGTAGCCCTCACAGGGCTGTGCTTTGCATTGGTAGCTAGAAGGGTGTTGAGAACACAGTGGTGTTTTGGCTACTGTTGAGCAGGGCTGGCACAGCATCAGTGCTATCTCTCAGCATTGCTCCTTCTACATCATCAAGGGCAGGATCCTGGGAAGGGACACAAGTGGGCGAATCAACCCAAACTAACCAAGTAGATATTCTGTGCCATAGGAGGTCAGCTCAGATATAAAAGCTAAGGAGGAGGAAGGGGGGGCTTTTGCTATTTACAGTGTTTGCCTTCTGAGCAACCACTAACTGTGCTGAAGCCCTGCACCTCAGGAAGTGGCCGGACATTGCTTACTTGTGGGAAACAGAGAATAAACCTTGTTGTTCTCCTCTTTGTTTGTGCACGCACCAACTTTTGCTTTTGCTTTAGCAAACTGCCTTGTCTCAACCTGCAAGTCATTTTCCACCTTATTCTCTCTTTTGGGCTGGGAAGGGGAATGATAAGTCAGCTTGGTGGGTACCTGGTGTCCAGCTGAGGTCAACTCACCACACCTGGTCAGTCTGAGGAAGGTGCAGAGAGCTATTTTTTTCCCTTTCAGTGCCAACCCTCCTTTGGACACTCTCTAATGGCTTAATATCTTTCTTATATTGCAGTTGCAGGACTCCCAAGCTCACATGTTGCAAAGTGCCCTTTGAGGGGAACAGTATGGTGACTGGGAATGCCTTGATGCTTCAATCACAGCCAATTTAGTGGAAAATGCAGCTTCAAGATGTACATAAAAACTTGTGCCCTGAAGTCGAGCACCTGCTGTTTCTTACACCATATTCCAGCAATAGGCTCAGTTCTGTGCCAGTTAAGTCCATGGACCTGCATAAGAAGCATTTTTAACTTCTGCTGGCAGAAGTTATGCAACTAACATGCTGCCAGGTCAGTCTATTTAGTGAGAAGTTCTCCATTGCCCTTGAACAGGGAACTAGCTAACTTCGTAATGATGACTGATTCGGAAAAGATCTGTGTAGATATGTAATCTGACAGCCTGAATAAACACAAGTAATGAAACCTCCATGCATTAGGTTCTGCGTTGAATTTACTAGATAGCTTAATACACTGTTTCTTTAAAAAGAAGACACACAATCTTATTGTTAACACTGCCACAACTTCTCTAGGCAGTGTCCTTGTTCCAGCCAGGACAGCGGTAATTTTTGCAGTCTTCAGAAGGGGGGGTGGTTACCATCCAGAGGTTATTCTGTATCACCTCACCTGTTTGCCAATGGCAGGTGAAAGGGAGTCTCTTCCAGGGATAATGGGTTCTGTTCAGGTTAAGAAAATGAGGAGGAGAGAGAGAAAACACAGGAGGGAGCTGTCTGGTATTGTCTATTATCAGGACTTTTTTCCATGTGAGTAGTCTCTTTTCTTGTACCCTCTGTATTTAGTGTTGTTGCTCTTACTATTTGTTTTCTTGTCTCATTGGTGTTTCCAGTAAATTCTTACCTCAACCTATGATCTCTGCCTTTTGTTCCTTCAATCCTCCTCTTCATCCCGCTGCTGACTGGGAGAGGGAGGGGGAAGCAGGGGAGTGAGAGAGAGTGATGTGTGGTTTTGGAGAGTCTCCATGGGTGGCAGCGAACTGGGGAGTACCATTCCTAAACCCTAAACCATGACAGACAGACAGATGCCTAGAAAATCTGTGTGAACCTGTGTGTCTTGAGACCTTTTTCACAGGGAAAGGAAGCAATGCACAAATTCAAGGATCAACAATTTTCATCTGACCCAATAAAGTTCTTAAGTAACATCGGTTTTTAGAAGAAAGTAATTGATATATTTTGTGATGAATTCTGGTTTTGCCCTGCACCAGTCAGCACCATTGAGGGGCTGAAACTATTGCAAAATATGTGTTCTGCTACTTACCTCCTTTATATATTTGTACTAGGCAACTAAGGGAACTATTCTTCTTGGACAAGAATTATCTCATTTTCTTTTTCCACTTTCCACAAATACTACAGTAAAAAGAATTAGAAGGCAGGCCAGATTCCAATCCATTAAAACATAGTTTATCTGGAATGGCTACGTTGCAGCTAACACAATCTTTGTGGGTTTGCAAACTTGTCACCAAGATCAGCAGCTGACTGTTGGCCTAGAGTTTTTGAGAAGTTGAAGTCTGAGGTCACTAGAGTCAGGTTTGGACACCAGTGTCTTGCTGAACAGAAACGTCTTGGGAGACTGCCAAAACCAACCAACCGAAAAAACAGGGAGAAACCTGGGGAAGATAAATAGTTACATCAGTCCTCTTTCCTTCTTCATCCCAGTGTAATTTCTGGGCAATTTATGCCATTTTCTATAGCTAAGTTACAATTCAGGAAATTACTTCACCATCAGAATGCTGAGGCATCTTTGCTGACACAAGGCTATAACATAATAGCGACACAATTTAGGAATAACTTGATGCAGCATTTTAAACCAGCCTTTCATGTGGTTTGGCTAGAATAAATAAGGGATAGAGAGGCAGCCCTGTTCCCTGCAGTACCTTATGTGGATTGTGCATTCAAAACTACTCACAATACTATGCATTGCCTGGTGGGAAAGAACATGTGTGGTTTAGCTAATAATCCTGACTTCATTCTGTGTAAGAAAAGAGCTTGACTCATCAGTACAAGCTGAACACAGGATGTGAGATGGTTATGTTTGTTTTACCAGTTACTGACACTGCAGACTTATTAGTAATGCAGTTTCTCACAATTTCTACTAAAATTGTCAGTATTCTGATGGAGTATTTTGTCAGCTCCATGTAGCAATTGCTTGTGAAAACCGAGATAGATGACAGACTTACGGACAGTTTTAAACCTCAGTCTCAGAGGGACAAAGGTTAGTTGAATGCTGCTGCAAGACAAAATTCAACTTCAGCCAAGTATCCTTTCAAAACCAGCATAGGAGAGAAGGCTGCCAAAAAACCCACATGTACTTGGGATCCAAGCAAGGAGAAGGGCCTTCAGGTTAGCAATGCAGTAAAAAATCATACTTTTGGTAGTTTCTCAAGGGAGTGGGCCAGAGGATGCAAGGATGATCACATTGCTTTTTCTGTAATAGCTGACAAACTACTAAAAAGTGAGGTAAAAACTGAAACTCTACTCAGTTCTTAGTTTCTCTAGAACACATCAAGACTCCAGCATGTCTTCAAGCTTACTCTGTCCTTCATAGCCCAGTTTAACACTAAAACACAAAACATCTCTAAAAACAAAAGAACATACAAACGAAACAACAACAACAACAAAAATGACCCATCAAAACCAACGCAAAAATTCCCAACCAAACCAACCAAAAAAAACACCCCAGAGCCTGGAAACCGGAACCATAATCCATGGCTTCTCACATTCAGAATTAGACAACAGCCATGAACCTTCTTGTGCTCTCTTTTAGCAATAGAAAATTTTTCCCAGCACCACAGACTCAATAACCTTGGAGCAGGCACACCAAGCCGGGCTTCCCAGTACATTTCAACACACCAGAAGAGTCATTGGGGCTGGTGTGTTTCTTGAATACACGTTTTAGTTTTAAAGTGCTTTATTGTGAAAGCATCCAAGTGAGGTCACCTTTTCACTTGCACAGCATTCAGGTGAAGATGGCTCTGGATTTTAGTGCTAATTATGTCATATTTTAAATGCAATAAAGGGCTAAAGCATACAGCCATGGATTCTCCAAAACACCAAAGCTCTTCAGATCTCTAGTTTAAATGTGCTTAACAGTAAAAGTACAAGGATTTCTCTCCTCTTTCCCAGGTTTTGGTAAATGAATCATGTTCATGAATCATTCATACTGCATAAGGGCAAACCATTTCATTAGTAAAGGACATTAATACCCATAAGGACCTTTTTTTTTTCTTTTTTTTTTTTTTTAACCTTTATTTCAGTCCCTAAGCAGAAGTTTATTGTGACTTTTCCAAAACTACCTGTGTAGGGACTTGCCCTTCCTCCAAAGTCTCTTCTGGAAGAAGTGAACCAGCCAAGGCAAAGAAGAATAGGCTCTGTCACATGTGGACATTAACAGAGTTGCCTAGAAGAAGAAGAAGGAAAAAAATAATCTTTCAAATTATGTTCAAGCTATAAGTGAACACCAACATGCAGGAGGTTTTTTATTTCATGTCATCAGCCACTTACTACACTTTCAAAAATCTAATGCCTTTCTTCACAAGCACAATTGCACAGTACTACTAAATCTTGTAAATCACGTGTCTTTAACAAGTGATAATAAGAACAAAAAAGTTATATGGTTATAAAAATTAAACTAGGATTGTTTGAAAGGAATTTCACAGTGCTTTTAAAATATCTTACTGGTTTAAAAATAACTCTTCCATTATCTTCAAAGGAAAAAGACTGTGACATCTGAGAAGCTCAGCAGCTCTACAGAAAGTAAAATATAACTTAAATACTATGCAATTTTTTTAAGTATAAGGTCCAGACCAAAACAATGGCCTAGATTTTATTTTCAGAAAAAAAATGTACATAATTTTAAGCTCACACAAATAAGTAAACAGTGAAGTGAATAAAAGTGTGCTAGTAATATGACTATTGGTGATGGCAGATAACACAACTAGCTTATTTGTAATCATCCTGGGATAGAAATATTTTAAAAATATTGCCTCCTAAGCCTGGTGCTAATATTTGAAAAACACTGTAAAAATATACAGGTATGTTAGATGAACAAAACTACAATTTTCTTTTTGCATGATATGTATATTAAGGAAGTTTGTAGGAAACGTATCAACTATAGGGATTTTTCTTCTCATATAATATAGGAGGTTTATTTCAATGCTCTTGAACATCTACGAGGTAAAGAGAGAATAATGACCCTTCCTTAGCTAGCTCTTCTGTGCAAACACTAGAATTGTGTAGTCGATGTTAAATATCTTTGCTGCTTCAGTAGCCTCTGAGCACCTCAAAATTATATGACGTATTTCCCCAGAGCAGTAAAATTCTCTCTGAGAGAAGTAAATTTCTCTCTGAGAGAGAAATGAGGCTGACACACTTAGAAATACACACCTGTGAGGAGAATCAAACCTCATTCTTCTGTAACGTGTTTATTGCTGCACACCAACTAAAAGTGGTATCACATACATGACAAACCTTCTTTTATCTAAAATAAAGTTAAAAAAAAGTCATCAGTACTGCAAGAATGCATTGCACTAAGTTTGCACATTTACTATCCTTGGGGTCTGGAGGCCTTCAGAGGAGAGACAGAAAAAATGGCTAGGATCCTTACTTAACTTTCTACTGGAGTAAACCCTGGTTTAGGAAATAAAACACACATGACAAGCTTCAACCAACCTAAAGAGTCTCCATAAGTCATATCAACTAAAGTTTATGTTCGCTGATTTAATTTCAACATCTACAACACGTTTTCCCCCATTAACATATTCCAATAGAGTGTAGATTAATGTGTAGATCTGTCAGTGTACCTTTGCAGTTTGGCACTTTACAAGTAGAAATACCTCAACATGTCTTGGTTTGATTATTTATTATTAGATACTGTTTGAAGATAGTCCAGAAGAGCACTACTCCATGAAGAAAACCAGGGTTATAATTTTTAAGTGCTGTTACTATAAGACTCATAAAATACTGTTTCACATTTTGTAACCACATGTCCTAAGACAGAAGCACGAAGTCATTGACATTGATGTATTCCTAGAAATTTCTGGCAAATAGCAACAGCAGGGATATCAGAAAGAATCAGAAATCCTTTGAAACTGTTCTGAGTTGGAACTAGGTCACTGGATGATAGCTCTTGATTAACATTAAGAATTTTAAAATAGCCCCTACCATTTTTTCCCCTGAATCTCAAAGATCCTTCTAGAATAGCAGGAAATCACAGCAAGAAATCACACTTTCCTGCAATAAGCAGAAGCTTCTCACTAGTTACAGATCTATTTTTCCAAAATCTGTGGGTGTCTGAGCTTGGCATTTCCATGCTAAGCTCATCTCAGGATGAAAACAGCACTAAGGAGGACAGATGAAAGTTGCAAATGGAGTAGAAGGAAGAGCAGCAAGAGCTCCAGCTTGCTTCAAACCCAGCACATGCTGGTTCCCTTTCCATGATCCATTACACATTAGTGTGTTGCACATCACCCCATGTAACAACCTAACTTTGTCTAAGCTGTAATTGTGAATATCCAAAGAGTCAGTTAATATAGGCTGAATTTGTTGTATTTAATGTTACAAGATATATCTGGCTTCTAGCAGTCTTGAAAAAGTTGCTGTACTATGTCACCAGAAGTAAATCACAAGGCTTAGAATATTAGCTCCTGCAAGCCAGCAAACATTGGAAAATTCATCTGGATAGTGTAAGACAGGAGGAAGTTGTGTTTTGCTTCTTTTTTTTTTTTGATGGAATAAGAGAGATCAGAATTTCTCATTGTGTTCATGGCAATAAATAGAATTACAGTTAGAAAGCCTTTAATCAGACAACACTGTTCCTCTTGGTCCCACTTTCTTGTCATTAATGATAAAGTGGGGAAGAAATGGTAGCTGCCCATGCTGTAATTAAGTCCAGTAATATGCTGCCTACTCAGCACCATAGATCTGACTTTATCAGTGCTGAAACAAACGTTAATTTGACTTTCACCTCACACACTTTCATACTGTGATAAGTATTTCAGGGAAACTGCTGGTTTCTGATGAGTTGTCCCTGCTTAGGACCAGGCTTATCATCTTTGGCACAAGACTGATGCAAACAGTCCCTTCTGCCTTCCTTGTAGTAGGGCTGTATACATGGTAATTAACCAAATATGACAATGCTTAAACCATACACATCTCGACATCCAGTTGGGAATCCTAATGTAGTTAAGCGAGACGTAGTAGAGTATGTTGAGTGTGAAGACATCCACAATGGTCACTGAGTCCAACCCCCACCCCAAGAGTCACACCATGTCCCAAACTAAACCTCCCCTGACATAGAAGCAGCAATGACCTGACCTGCTCCAAGGATTCTGCCAGCAGCTGTTGAGTAGCCCAGTTCTTCTCTTGCTGAACCCAGGGTGACATCAGCAAGATGACATCAACAAGGTTATGAGAGGCCAGTGCTGGCTCCAGAATAATGAGATCCCAGTCACAGATGGAGAAATTCCTAGGCAAGGACAGTGACATCTGGTAGCATATTCAAACCTCTAAGGTGTTTTACAGAGGAGAGATAGGGAAACAGAACACATGGAATGACAAAGTGAACATATTGTTTGATTGCTTAGGAAGAAAGCAAATGAGACATCATCTCATTGCATCTCATACGACAAGGCTGAGCCATATCTGATGATTCTCTCTTGACTCCTTTCTGAAATGCTAAAGAGAATTGGATCTCACTATTCTGTTTTGTTCCTCATGGGAACCTTCAGCCCTCCTTGAAATGACACTAGGATATCATTAAACCATAACATTTAAAAGGCAATAAGGCAATAGCAAAAATTGCTATTTATGGCAGAGCAGACAACAAGTTTTATTTTTCTGGGGAGTACACAAATTTGCCTTCTGTTCCCAGTCATCTTGTTATCCAGTAGCAAGTGAATATTCCAAAGGCAAGAATGGTAAGAGTATCATTGGAAATATGGATGCAGTGCAGCAGCATGTTAGGAATACCTAAGTTACTTAAGCTTTGATGGTTGAAGTTTTCTGAGGACATGCATTTGAATTCCTTTTCCTGGTCATGCTTTACACATCTCAGTTTAATTTGGTTTTCCATGGTAGCTTCAGCCAAAATGCAGAACAAGCATATGGGTGAGAATGTCCAAGAATATGTTCATCCACTTTTTGAGTTTAACAATATTAAATGAAATAAATCTTTTCCTCAATCTCCTCATAGAAGGGATCTGTGATAGAACTCACACAGGGGATTAAAATTTAACCTGAAATTTTTGTGGTTCTTCATATTCAAGCCACCCCTCACAAAGAGCTACACCCTCTGTACTTCTTACGATCTATAAGGCAGTGCTAACGTAGATCATAGGAGACTTTAAACATTCTCTGCCTGTAATACAGATAGTTTTTTTAAATCTTAAGAACTCCAATGCTGCCTTTTATCAGCAGTACATGTGTTTGATTTGACAGAACACAACAAAGAAATTTGAGTAGAAAAAAATTCACTGTTGAAGTTCCTCAAGCATCCTGCAGTGTGATATTGCATGTTGGGCTTCCAGCCCAGCTAGCAAACTGCACATGAAAAATATGTACTATATAGAATAATGAAAGGGATACATGGCATTGGCCCATGAACCTTTGTTGTCACACTGACCATGTTAGTTTATGATTTGTTCAGCGGCACTTTTTCTCCATGCTGTGCTAGTAAAGCAAGAAAAATACCTGGAAGTATTTCAGTATATATATTTATGTGCAAAATATATAAAAAATATGTATCCAACTATATATCAAAACAGTATCTCAAAATATATACAAATTATATATCAAAAGAATGCAATTTTTAATGTCTATTAACTGTCCCCAGTTAAGGGATGCAACAGGTGTAAGGATATTTATCCCACACTAAAATCTGGGCTTACATCTATTTTACCAAAGAAATAACACAACTACTGATTTTAACAGACTCAGAATTATCCCTCAGATATTACAGTTTTGTGGCATATTTGCTCAACAAACAGGGTTTCTGAGCTTCCCTCTTGTGCTTTTGCAAAGTTTTTGTGCCTTTTAGATAGCCAGAAAGCTTAAAAACATACTCTGAATGTACCCCCCCTCCCGCCCCACCAGTATACTTTCAAATACGTATCTATGAGAGGTCTTTTCATGATGCTTCTAAATACAACAGCTTAATGGAATGTGGAAGTGAAAAAAAAAAAAAAAGGCAGATTTAAGGGAGTGAAACATTTAAGAATCAGACATAAAATAGTTTGAGCTGTTCAGCTTCCATCAATTCATACAACATTTACCAGGGTAGTATACTTAAAATAGTAAGGATAGTTTTGTCCTTTCCTGAATTTTAGGTTAACATGAGGAGAATTGTAATTCTGTTAAAGTCATCAAACGCACACATAATTTTTAATCATTACGGTTTCTGAAAGACACAATTTATAGTAAACATGGAGGACTCTAAAGTCCCATTGAGAAGAAGAAATTAATACACACATATTACCGAGTTCTATCTACAGGATGCTTTTCCCAGCCTTTTCACATCTCTGGTGAGGATACTCTTTGTAGTGCAAATGTGCTCTCTAGTGGCAAAAAATTGCCACACCAATTTTATAGAAAAATCCTTAGTTAATCCTGATGTAATTAAGTCAATTCATTGTTATTTTGCAAGAGTGGCTCATAAGAAAAAATAATTATTGAAGTAAATATTTGAGTAACTGAAATTGAGAGTACGTAATTCTGTTTAGATCTCATAATTCTAATTAATTTTTCTGTCAGTACCAGATCAATTTCTTTTAATATGGCTTAAGATACATTTGAGGTAGGATGGGTAATCACAAGAAGAAATTTAAGAGAAAAAAAAAAATAAAAGCTAATTTGCTCCTGATGTGAATGGTTCATGAGTTTAGCGAGTTTGAATCAGGAAGATTGAGAGCTGGTAGGACTTGAATGTCAATGAACAAGCACATTATTACTTGTTAGGAAGATTTCTTCCCCTTCAAGCTAGGAAGTAACCATAGAAATAGGAGATAACCAGGTCATTTTAATAATTTCCCAGTTACATCTTTCCTTGCAGAAGTTTTCTGGAGTGACTTCAAGAAAGACTGAGAAGAAATATTGCGCAACTGAATCTATGGAGCCTGCTCATTTCACCGTGGAGACTTGAACGCTTTATTATTAGTCCTGAAATCGTAATCATGTTTAGATCAGGCTGGGTAGCACAAGCCTTTCTAGCTTGTCATCTACTTCATTCTTCATTTTAGTAATTCACATATAAATATGTTCTTACTTGGGAACACTGGTAGATGAAACTACCAGAAGAAAAGCTAAATTGGCCATGACTTCCACGCGTCAGTACTTGGTTGAAATACACACCTGGTTTGAGGAACAAACTGCTAGTTTCCAGTCTGGGAAGTAAAGACTATCCAAAACTGGCGACTTTACTGTGCAGAAGTTCTTCAGCAGCTAGGTGTGCATTTTTGACTAAGGGTGTACAGAAAAGAGGGTGATGACCAGTTCTGCCATGGCCTCCAACACACCTGACACTTGAGAGCATATTGGCAGAATAAAACTGAATTTTATGAGCTGTTAATAAGAAATATTTGGAGCTCCCTTTACACCAATGTGTTTCTATGATACTTGCCGGGTTTCTCACATGTTCAATAAAAGAAAGATTAAGAAGAGTAGAAAAAAAGTGGGTCAACACACGAAGTGAGATTGCACTTCATGACAACCAGACCCTTCTTAGGGTACACTGACCTTCTTAACGGACATCCCTTAAATGTGGGAAGATAAGGCAGACCAACATCTTTTGGAAACTCTCTTTTTTAGTCACTGCAGCAAAAAGGTTTGTATCAGCTGAATTCCCGACGATCGATTTTCAAAGGAAAAGCCCATTCAGATGTGTGAATGCACACAGATGCATAGCCTGTGTACCTGTCTGTCAAGAACACTTGCAAATAGCTAATCCTTTAGCACTTTCTCCCTGCTATGTTTCTGCACTGCAGTAGGGCACAGGAGTCCTTGGATGTACATCGGGTCCCCTTACACTGCAGCAAGACCCCTATCTCAGAGCAAGCCCTGCCCCAAACAGACAGCAATCTAAGGCACACAGGTGACAAGAGTTGAACAGAATTAACAGAGTGAGGGAGACAGACAGACTGATCTGCATAACAGAAGCCATCCCAGCTCAGCAGCTGCCTAACTAACAAAAACATGCTATGCTGGCACAGTGATGGAGGATGATTTCCCTGGGGGTTTAGAGGGGACGACAAGCTTGTTTAGTGTTTGTAAAAAAACCTTGCATTTTGCAGAGCTTGCAGGTTCCTGCTATGACCAGGTTGCTGTACAAAGCCAAACAAAGTTCTGTGCAAAGCAGACACAGGTATTTGTTTTGTGTTTAGAAAAAGAAGGTAGTTATGGCAAACTGGTGCCTGGGGAATAAAGCTGTACAATTCTGCAAGAGCAGGACACCTTTTTGTTCTGTCCCAGACATACCAGGCATATCTTAGTGGGCACTGTACAAGCGTCTGTTGGTCTTTCTACCCACAGAATTACTTTACAGCATGAAAAAAAACATCTGCAGGACCAAATTCAAACCTAGCTTGGCTCAAAATTACACTACAATGTCAAGGAATATCAATTCAACCTAAATCGAGAAATACTTACATCAGTATTGATGTTAAATTCGAAGACACAAACTTTTAAGAAAATCTGAGACCTGAGTTTTTAAGAAAATCTGAGGATTATTTCTTGTGGAGTTACTACTACAAAACAGGTCAGAAAACTTAGGGTTGAGGTGGTAAGTAAACACACATCTGCTGTTCCCTGTGCACATAGACATGGTAACTGTACTAGGAAACCCCATGTTGTGCCCTCATAAGGTGACAACGTAGCTCAGCTCTGAGACATAATGGGAGATTATTATTTACATTGTTCCTTTTGCACAGTGCTGTTTAAAAGTACTTGCACAACAACAAAAGATTTGTATTAAGCATAAAAGACTCCCTTGCTAAGCCAGTCCAAAGGTTTTAAGTCACTGCCTCATACATGTAGTATCCAATAACTGCAAAATTAGTACTGATGTAACCTGATGGTTTAGGAAGCATTGGGACTTCAAAGGACTTGAAAAAATCGAGGCAAAGCAGTGCTGATCACAGCATGACTAACTGCAGAAATTGCTCAAAACATCCTTGGCTAATGTTTTGCAGGAGGTCAAAGAGAAAAGGTAATTGATCAGCTGGAAGACAGACATATATGCAAACTAAGCTTTTTATGTGGGGAACAAGCTGTCAAAAGACATTTGTGTTAATTACATTTATTGTAATAATTTGTATTAGTAGGTGAGTGTTGATCATCAAAAAGTAAAAACACTGAACAGTGGAAAAGGGAGGGAAGGCCTTGTGGTTAAGATAACACGCCTTACAGCAGGACAGTCAGGAATTAGTTAGACAGTTGGGAATTAGTTACTAGCCACAGTAAGAATGTAGAACAGCATGTCAGACAGAGGAATGATTTTTTTTTTTTCCCAGTGGAATGGTGTCAGCATTTAATTCTTTCTGGCTTGATCTTCCTCCCTCAATTAGTTCTTTTTAATTTTTAAACTATTATAGAAAAATTGCTCAACAGCATAATGCAATCGGTGGTTTGAGCAAGGATAAAAGATAACGCTTTGGTGGACATTCGTTGCTTTAGGACATTCATGTTTACTGGCTTATAAGAAAATATAAAGCACATTTCATAAGAATAGAAAACTGTCTTGACTGTCTAACCCCCAAAACGGGGCCCAGAATTAGATTAATAGCTTGGTTTTCCTTCTGGTCCCCACACATTACCAAAAATGAAATCTGACAACTGCAACTTTTTTCCTCACCAAATAAAATTTTTACTAATTCCTTGACTAGAACATGGATCAACAGCGCTAGACACAAAGACATCCAATCTCTCCTGCTCCTGAATAAAACACAAAGTCTTCCCCCTAAAAAGATCGGCAATGAAAACCAAGAAAAAACATTAGTTTATATTAAATTTAAGTGTGTTAAACAGTCATTAAATGTTTGTGGGCCAACTGCCATGACTTGAATAATAAAAAGCAGGTAATGAATGAGTTTAGCTCCCCCTTTAACAGTCTATTTCCCTACAACCTCAGCATAAAATTTTCTGCAACATCAGGGTGTCTATCCATTTCAGCACCTTGCAGCACCCCTTCAGAAATCACCTAGAGAAGACCACCTTTGTGTTGTGTATGTGTTCTCACTCAGCACCTATTCACATTGTGTCTGAGCTTCTGCTAGGGCTTAAACCGGTGCAGGGAACACCTCCCCTATGTTGTTTGTACTTTCACCCTTCCCCCAGGGAGGAAATGTGCTGCAAAGAGTTCTGTTTTCAAGAGGATTTGCTTTTGCTGTTGGGGTGGAGGGTTTTTGGGTTTTTTTGTGGCACACGTGGAAAATTAACTTAGCAGAGCTTTGGCCCAAAAGAAGGGAAATTCATTCAGACTCAGCCGAGTCAGCAATGTTCCCTTTTGTGGGAGAGCATACCTCAGGAGTCTCCTGAATGCAACTGCAATGTTACCTTGTGTGGAGACATGGTCTGATCCCTACCCCCAGGAGTGTCAGAGGTGAATCCCCGGTGCCTGGAGTTTTGTGTGTAAATCCAGAGACACACATTAAATTCAGCATTATTGGTACTTGTTCCAAGGCACCAAGCAGTGACACTCTCAATTTCCAAGCAGTATTAAGGTCAAGATCTATGTATAGAGTTTATAGTAGCCTAATTTTGTATCCCATCTGAGGTCTCTGCCCCTTCAAACTGTCTCAAACTGAGACAATAGGAAATACTCTGACTAATAAGAAACTCATTTTCTTAGACCTCCCGAAGTGTAAACACCATAAAAATAGAGAAATGTATGTTTGAAAGAAGCTTCTAATGATAGACACTGTGGTACAGATTTTCCAAATGCAAACCTAACACAGCAGTGTCTTATGAAAATTACGTAACTACAAATAGACAAGATGTCAGGAATAAATTGTAAATCACTTTTCCAGGGAATTATCACTGTACCCCAACCTAAAATTCTCCTGACAATCACTGTGACACACTTTCCACGCTGAACAGATTTTTTTTTTTTTTTTTAATTTTTTCAGTGTTACCCTTTGCCTTTTACTCATTGTTGTATTTTCTAGGTACTGGCTCCACTGTTAACCAATACTACACAAGTTCCATATACTTTAAAAATAATACAGTTGCAATAGGCTCTCTTTTATTTTTACTTTCCCACAACAGTTTTGTATGAACTCTAGGGTCAAGTGCCTTCAGTGCACTGCCTCTCGCTGGCAGCAGATGTCCCCTTGTGCTCAACACTTGCATTTGTAAAAAAGGCTGGCAGTTGCAAAATGTCATGGGCAGTTTTCATCTGCTGAGCAGCACAGCATTTCTACTTCACAAACAAACAAACAAAACCCATAAAAACAAACAAAACCAAAAACAAATAAACTTGGAAAAAAGAGGATGGTTATTCTTAGGAAACTTTGCCAGTTTACCACAAAAATCATGAGTCATTACATAAAAGACACTCTGGGGTTTCTTGACTGGTGTTTAAAAACAATTCTTCTCTGACATAGAACTTGATCTTTTGTAGTTGCACGCTTGGATATCCATCCTCAGATCCTGGTTGTGGCAGGTTAGTGATCAAAATCAGAAAGCAAGTATAATAACTGGAAAATTTGGGGGTTTATGTCTTTTATTTCACCATGCATTTTTGAGGGTAGCTAAATTAGTTTCCGAGTGTGCATCACTTCAGTAAGCATAAGTTCATGGTGTTGGATACTGGAACACTACAGCTCTTCTAAGTCAGTGGGAGCAAGAGTAATCCTCCAGAGTCAGTGATTGCAGACAGCCAGTGTTAGCTGCCAGTGCTATTTCAGTGGGGTTATAGAAATTTACAATACTCATCATGAATTGTTTTGTTGGCAAAATCTCAGGGTCTACCCAATAATGATGTTCTCTCAGATGGACTTGCGATATACTTGTGCAGTCTTCTGCAGACAAAAATCTGGTACAGAAGTTTTGTTTAAGTTTCTCTATGAGGCAGTGTTGAAAAGGCAGGGAGAAAAAGGCCTTGTTTCTGTAGCTAGCCGCATGTGTCCAATTTTGATTAAAATATTTAACAGAAAAATCACTTGTAAAATGTACTGGAATTTTTCAAATGTTTTTTACACATTTGTCTCTCCATATGGAATAAAAAAATGTGTCTGGGAATGCTGGTGCCACAATTCCAAATTCTTATTGTCTCGCTCACTTCCTGATGAGATCCATACACATATTTCAAAAAGCCTTGAAATGTGAAATGACTGTAGAAACTCCTGTTGCATGAGCCACCCATTTCACGATAACACTACTGGACAATTAAACAGTGCATGATTCTTGTTTCACCAGCTGTGCTTGGGGCAGAAACAAACACAGGTAATGTTACAGCATCACAAAACTGAACACAGAATTTCCAGGCACTACTTAAGGACAAATGCTGCAGAATCTGCCTAACCGTTACCTTTTCTTTCTACATAAACACAGACACAACTCAAAGAATCACACCAAGACTTTTTACCTACCAGGTGCAGAAGGAACTGAGATTTTCTTAGAAGTACCTCTAAATGTTCTCAATGGTTTTCTGTTTTTAGTGAAGACTGAATGTGTTATAATTGGAAAAACACAGCAAACCTACCAGGACAGAAAGTAACTGGATTGCTTTACTTCCTGTGTTTGATAGCAACTACCAGAGCTGGTAAAGTTCATCAGCTTCTTTGTATGGAAATTTAGCAAAAAGTATCTTTTTTCAGGAATGAAGCATTTATCAGACTTTTCTCCAGATTTTCTTTGCCTCCCCCAAAGAATCAAGTATTTGCATTTGCATCAGTCAGTGGTCTCCATTACTGATACTTGCTGGAGAAAGTAAGTTCTCATCTCATATTTTTCTCTATTTGCTAAATGCCCTGACAGTGAACATATTTGTCCTTTCTTGTTTCCTGTAGAAATAATTATCTCTGGAGAGTTGTTCCATTTTGTTACTACGTTTAAGCAAAGACCAACTGCCCAGAAGCTGCTTTTTTGTCTTACACGTTAATTAAGACTAGTGTCATCATTTTAAAAATCACTCAGGATATAACTCAGCAGTATAGAAATTAAAGTCACAAAGAAGAAATAGCAACTGAAAACTAGCTTGCCTGTTTTTAAAACCAAAAAGGCACAAGCCAGACAAGCTCCAGCCCACTGCATTTCTCAGAAAACCATTCTAAGACACCATATGTCCTACTTTTAATATGAATTCTTAAGTGAAACAAGGGTATAAACGGGAATTTATATTAAAAATATCCTACTATTATAACTACAAAATTGAAACCATTTGCTTCTAGAGAACAGAAAAAACCTATCAGGGTGTTCAGGAATAGTTAGGAGAATATTCACATGGATCACAACCTAAGTTGTGCCAGTTTTTTCACTTGAAACTGCGCACTGGCTTCAGCTGCTGACGTAAATGATTGCATAGAGCAGACTGTTTTCCAATGCAAATATCTTATAGAAGTGAAGCTTCAAAACAAGTGTTTTGCAATGAGTATGCTGTGAAATTCTGAAAAGCTTCAAAAAGCAAGTTACTCTTTTCTCTGATTTCAGCATACTTTCCCTTAGATTTTCAGAGGTGTCAGAGAGATGAGATTCTGTCTTTTAAAAGGCGCCAACATTCACCCATTAACAAGGACTGCATTGTTGTCCCAGTTCACTGTTTATTGTTTAGGTCTCTCTGGAAAGTATATGTCAAAAATTGCTTTGTGGGGAAAGTGCGTGGAGGGGCTCTCAGCCACTTTATTCCCTAACATCATTTTATCCAGTTTATTTTGTCTTTTAGATGTTAACTTCTCACAACTACGTAATTTTGTGAAACATATGGAGGGCACAGTTTGTACTCCACTGATTGGCTATGAAACAGCAAAGGAACTGTGTTTTCATTCAGGCCTTACTCAGGTAAAATCATGTGGTTTAAAAGCCAGGTAAGAATTTCAGAGCTCGCAAGAGCATTGCTCTGTCAATTCAAAAATGTTTTCAGCCACATCTGGTCTGAATTCGTAGCTGTTGCGTTGCAACTCTCTGGGTAGCAAATACATGCAAGGTGTTGCCTGTCAGACTTGACTAGTTCTGCCAACACATGCACACACATTGTACCTATAACCACAAAGTGTTTCAGCTGGTGTTCTGGTATGCGTTATGTGGATCTGCAATCAATACAGTGCCTTTGTGTGCTTCAGTAGATTGGTAACAAGTGATGAGCTGGCAAAGGACTACTTTGTATTTTTCTGGATGAAATTCGATTGCTTCTTTTACATGCAATTTTACACATGTACCTTCAAGGGAAAAAACTCCATGGTGAATATCGTGCCTTAGAAAGCTGAAGTTACCGTAACTTTTCAAACTTCTCTCTGCTGTGGTAACACCACCTGAAGTCTCTTGTTTCTAAAATCATATCTGCTAGGAAGAGTTTTACAATCCCACACTGCAGACTGCGCTGTTACCATTAAAATGCAGAGCCACCTAAACAGCAAAGGAAGAGCTAAGAGAAAAGGAGAAAAAGTCCCACCATCTGTAGAAGGTGTAACAGAAGCTGTGAATGCATTTGTAATCAATGCTTGTTGCAATCAGCACAATGGTGTCACCGAGAGCAGAATATCCTGCAGACCTTAGTGATGAAACCCAACCGCTAAGGAGAAGGAGAGCATGTTCTCATAGACAGCTCAACCTGCTCTTAAAGCTCCTGGAAATGGTTTGTTAAAATTTACAGCTTGCTTAAAACTTGAAAGAAACATTCAGACTGAGGCAGTTGAGACAGGACTTTAATGCCCCACAGTGTTATGTGGATGTGATAAACTACCAGAAATTGAGCCATTTGAACCACAATGAAGGCGTAGTCAAAGATGCTTTTGCTTTCACCAAAATCTGCAACTATCTGACATCATTCCATTCTTTCTGGAGCCAACAAAAATAGCCACTGCACAGAGCACAACTTCCTCCCACTTTTGATCTGAGTTAAGCAAGATTGTAGGCCTCAAAAAGTTCAATAGTTCTGTTCTATTTTTCATTACAAAGACCTGTTGTATTGACTGTGAGAGAATGAGAAGGCTAAATCTGTTGCTAATCTTTAAATATGATCTGCTACCTGATTGGATTTAACATGCTTTCAAATTTAGGACTAGGAACTGGGTCTGTGATACCTGATCCAAAGTCATTCATTAAGGCTGATGATGGAAGACAGGTATCTATTGCATTTCTTTGTATCAAGAGGACAAAATTGCCACTTTAATCTTTAAAAATGCAGCTTTAAATCCACTACACACTGTTCCCATAAGATTCACTACATCTGAACCACTCTCTAAGACCAATTTTGAGAAACACTTAGAATCACAGTCCAGTAGACGAAAGAGTTTGATATGGATACAGTCTTTCACAGGCTTTGCTTAAGATCTCTTTTATAGCTGAAGGAGGAGCTTATCATGTTTGTGTAGTGGCATATTCATCTGCCTATGCTTTGCAAGCAAATGAAATCTACAGTACACACTGCAGCATTTAAAAAAAAATGAATCATCTTACTTCAAAAGATATCTGTGTCTGACTAAAATAACCAAATTCTCAATTCACATGACTTTTTTTGTGGATCCTTCTTTGAGGCATCTAGTTGCAACCATGTGAAGGCTGCATACATCACAATTTCATGCTCCTCAGTACTGCAATGTGTAAGGCTCTGTGCCTCAGAAAAAACTGCAAATAATGGCTCTACCGTTTTTTGTCACAAAAGAACTCATTAGAGATCCCATTTTTATATAAGACAGCCAATGTATAACTACGATAAAAGTAGAGGGGTTTGCTCTTTTGAAACTTCTACCTGCAGATAGAGAGTATGGAAAACTCTGATGACAAGAGAGCCTCTTAAGACATTTTTTATGACATTGGAGTCCAAATCTTGGGGCAAATGAATGTAATTGACCCAGGGCTGATATCCATTTCCTTCTCGTCTAGTTTCGTTCTCAGGAGAGAAGGCCTATGTGGTCATAGTTGAAGGAGACATGGAATGTGAACCTTCGGTGTCAAACCTCAGGAGCCTCAGGTTGGACACCTCACTGATGGTTAGAATTCATGCCAATTGCGTTTTCCTTTCTCATCTTGCAGGTCTCAAACTCTACCTTGCATATGGTAAGTGTCATATGAGTTATCTAAAACTCATTTCACNCGGCGGCGGCGGCGGCGGGGCAGCAGTGGGTGCTCGTGGAGATGGTGCAGGCCTTCTATGAGGTGCGGGCCCGGCACGGCGGCGTGAGGGCGGCCTGGGGCTCAGCGGGCGGGGAGGTGTCGCCGGCGCTGGGTCTGGGGTCGCGGGTGGCGGCGCTGCGCCCCCCGGGTTGTGAGCGGGCGTGTGGGCACCGCGCTCGTGTGTTGGGAGGACAGACGCGCGTCCTGTTCCTCTGCGCCTATGAATTCATTTCATATTAGTCCGCTTGACCGGTTTTTAAAAATCTCACACGAAAGTTACTTTTCAGCCTCGAAAAAGTCAGCCTGGTGCAGACACATAATTTTATCGTGCATCAGTCTGCATAGATTTGAATCTAGTCAGTTTGGACAATTTCCGTGGGACGAGCTGGTAGCATTTGGCAACATACTGCAGTATTTATTTTGACAGAATTACTGTCTTGCTGAAGTGATCCCGCTGACTTCATTGTGGTCAGCCTGCTTTAAGTCCATCAGAATGATTTTGGGTACAAGTCTGCTCGCAGTGTCTGCCGTGTTTCTAATTCAAATGTACTGAGGGAAACAGCGATTAGTCAATCCAGTGTGAGCAAAAAGTGGGACAAGAAGAAGCAAACCCAACTTTGAAACTGTTGTATTTAATACAGTACTTGTGTTTCTAAAATAAGAGAGATTTAAACTGTCCCGATTTGGACTAAAT
>VXAY01004361.1:941058-974902 GCA_013399855.1 Oxyruncus cristatus | reverse complement strand
GTCCTCCCGCTGCGGGGCCGCGGGGCGAGCGGAGCCTGCGGGGGCCCGGCCCGGTGCGCGCAGGGACCGTTCACCCGGTGATGAAATGCAGCTACTTCTGGGACAGAGCCCAGCAGCTTTTCCGTGCCAGCAAATACTACAGGGGAAGTGAAAAATCACTTCATGCATTGGAAGTGCAGAGATGAACTTAGTGAGGCAGAATATAAATTACCCGGAGCGAGGGAGCTCGTGCCCGGTGGTTTGATTTACACCGTCCCCCTCGCGAAAGTATCACGGGATTTTTAACAACCGTAAGGACCTTGGCCCATTTCCTTCCAGGCCACACAGAGCAGCCTCCCAGAGAGGGAGAATATCCACACACACACAGAGATCTGGCTTCCAGAAGACCCACGGACCCTGGGCTGGTCGTGTGGTCCTCCCCCTTCCCTGGAAATGGCTGCCGGAGCAGGATGCTGAGCAATGGAATGGAATGGTGCTGAGCTGAGTCAGGGCAAAACACCTCCCAGCGATGTGTGGTACCCCAGAGTGTTCCCAGATGCCAGGGGAGGTCTTTCCTTGCTGGCTGTGCCTCTGCATGGCCACATCCAGCTGACTTGCTCGGCCTGGAGCTTGGATGGACACGGCTGCAGCAGCTCGTGGCTGCAATCGGTGTGGAAAAGGGAAATATTATCAAGCAGAGAGGCCTGGGGAAGGAAACTGGATATATCTACTGGGTTCTTCTGGATATATCTACTGGGTTCTTCTGTCTGGAGAGAAACAAGCACGGGCAGAGCTGGGCTAGACAAATGAGGTGGCATTCCCCAAGGTTTGAGAGAAGGCATAGGGTGGCTGTTTGCTGGATGCATGGGCTAGGCCAGGCAAGGAAAAGTGCTGGGATTAGTGGGAGGGAGGAACAGAAGGAAGAGAAGAAATCAGAGGAGCAGCTGATTTAGGCTGAGCTGAAGGCTATTGAAAGAATCAAGTTTATTTCAGGAATGCTGGATCAGATCCTAAGCGAAGGTGGTATAAACTGGGTACAAACGTGTCATTTTGAAAAGGAGCTAAGTCAGGCCCAGGATTCCCTGTGCAGTTGGGCTGGGAGTGTAACACAGCATGTCTCAGCCTTTGCAGCCCCCTGCTTGGGGAGCTGTTTTCTTGCAGCCTCGAGGCAGGACCTGCAAGCAGCATCACAGGAGGGAGAGAAAGACTCTTATTTATTTTTGCTGTTTGTTCTTCTGAAGTCATGTGCTCTACATCCATTTTATTGTTGCCTGCACGGCGCAGCTGGCAGAGCTCAGCTCTGCACAGAGCTCTGCTGTGTCCCTGACAGGCCCTTTTGGAGCTCAGTGCTGGGTGAGAAGGGGACCCAGGGTGGCACCAAAGCCACTGCAGCTCTGGTGATGGCACGTCTCTAGGGGTTGACATAGCATCCCCCACTGCTTGAACTCTCATACATATGATTCCTGGCTCTTATTTCAGAAAAACAACAAGTTGCACTGCTGATGGATCACCTATTCCACTGGCAATAGGAATAACAGTAAGTCAGAGAGGCAGCAGCTGATGGGAATGAATAATCTAAACCAGCTTCAGATGGTGGCCTGCGGAGGAGGAGGCAGTGAACAGCCCTTGCCAGACAATCACTGTTGTTGTTCACTGTTTGTATTGGTGATGGAAATGCTGGGCAGAGGTAGAAACTGAGGTGCCAGGAGCACCAGCACGGCTTTCAGGCCCTAGAACAATTCTCTGTGTCTGGTAGCAGTGGGCTACTCCATTTGATGGAGTGTTGCCATCACAGCGACATCTTCCCTCCCAGAGGGTCAGGAATTACAGCACAGTCAGCCCTGGGCTGACATGCACCAAGCAATGACACAAAAGCTTGCAAACCAAGCTATGAAAGGTTCTCACACTTAGGAGAAGCTCCAGAAAAAAACAATTCGCTCCAGGGCTTTTTGTTGGAAATCAAAACAGAATGTAGGAGCAGAGGGAGCTCTCACACTCCCATCCGTTCTCCGTACTCCTGATTTCCAGCAGAGTAGCTCTGGATCTCGCAGTCTCTTCATGCCTGGGATCTGTCTCACGGTTATCCTGATAGGAAGCACGTCCTTTCACCTGGTGTTTATAGAAGAGACAGCCTGGAGCCTTACGACAGATCTTCTCACAACTTGGACTTTTATCTCTATGCATATTCCGGCCAGAATATGTTGTACAGCACTACCTGTGAAAAGCTTGCAGCCACTTGCTGTAAATCATCCCAGGCTGTTGGAGCCAGGGCTGTTAGCTGGCTCCGTGGTGAGTGAGGATCTCTTCCTTAGGCTTTGATTTAGAGCGTGATTTAGAACCTGGCCTGCGCTCTAGACTCTGCTGTGTCCATCATGATTTTGGATGCAGTTCTGGCCACAAGTCCCGAGTTGGCACAACAGATCCCATTTAGCCATCTCCTTGCCCTGCTGTAGCTGTGTGTGAGGGTGTCAATGCGTTGCTAACACTGGAGACCTCTGTGGGAATTTATCCTTGCAGTTGTGGATGCTGACTTGCTAAGCAGGGTGGGAGACAGGGTGAGCTTTAAAACCACCGCCTCCTGTGGGCAGCACATTCCAGGTGAGCCTGCAGGACCAGAAAAATAGATAAAAAAGATGTGTTCAGTAGTTCAGTGGTAGAAAATTACAAAAAAACTAAAACTAACCAAGGCAGGATGAATGGGAATGAGCTGTGACCCTGGGGAGGAGGCTGAGGATTCAGGACATGCAGGAGGACCGGGATAAGCGGGTGTGAATCTTTAGCTGGACTTCTGGGATCAGTGGGACAGACAGCAGTGAGGCAGGAGGCGGGTGCTGCAGCAGCCTGGCAGCTTTGGGCGTGTGGCTGCTCTTCCAGCAGGTACAGATGGTGAGTGGGTAAGTGAACCCTCAGACATATGCTGGGGTACATATGTGGCTCTGGGTCCCTCCTGGCTCAGACCCCCCTCCCTGCCCAGAACAGGAGGATGCTAGAGTTATTCCAGCCATTTCCCTCCCTGCTCTGTGCTGGGGGAGACTGGCAGTCAAAATCAAAGGCGTGTTTTGAGGGAGCACGGAGAGCTCAGGAGGTACAGGGTGAGACTGAAAGATGCCTGAGAAATACTGAGGAAGTCAAAGGGAAGAGCTAACAAAGGCAGCACAGTGTTTGTGCTAAAACTGTGAACAGAGAGAAAAAAGCAGCAACAAGGATCTCTGTAACGTAGCCCTAAGACCAGCAGCTATTTCTAGAATTGCTTATTGTCATGTCGTCCAAATTCGGAGTTGCTTCTGCAAAACAACTCCAGGCTTTGCTGTTTTATGCCTGAGAATGCTGATAATGTGTTTATCTGCCATTTCCACTCTCCTAAAAGAGAACTATAAAGTATTTGAAAATGATGGAGGGTTGTTGTACCATGTTTTAGGCCAGCGAACAGATAAATCTAAATCAACCAGGGAAAAGAGACCAGTTAGGATTTTCCCACAATATTCATATGATGTTGGCTTAAAGTAACTTGAGTTCTCAGAAATATTTTGATAAAATCCTTTCTGTACAATTAGAGATACATGTGCATCAGTCCCTTCATTTGCTTGTTGGGGGAGATGAGTTGAGGTTAAAAGATTGATTGGAACTGGAAGTGCTGCTCGGGATATTTGCTGACGCCTTGGTGATGGAGCTGGATCGGGCCTTGTTAAGACTGGGAGAAACTGGGAAGTGGTGTAACCAAACCAGAAGGACACTGAGGGGATCAGAAGGCACGGATGGGTGCTGCCACTCCAGGGATAACCTTTCAGCTATGTGGGGACGTGCAGTCAGTTGTCTCAGGGCTGTCATGTGCAGTGTCACCAGGAAGATGCTGTGTGTGACTATTTCTTTATTATCTCCATTTATGGTTTTGGTTTTCATAACATTCTGCAGTAATGGAGTAAGTTATGAGTTGTCTGCAGAAGTATTTTGCTTAGAATTTTTTACATCTAGTACCACGTAATTTCCTTGGGTGTCTCCAACTTTCTATGGGAAAGAGAAGGAGGGAATATCCATGTCTCATTTCCCTCCCCTACTTGTGACAGGACAGATATCAATTCACCTTCCTTGTCTCAAGGGCCCCACTGCTGCAGGATATGTCACTGAGTGCTCAGATATTGCTGGAAAATATCAAATACAGGCTTGGTTTCACTCCTGTGCTCAGGTGTCGCTGACCCAGTGCAATCTTGACTGCAAAGAGCCCAATCCTGCAACTGGAATCACACAGACAAATTTTTAATTACAGCCCCACGGACATAATGAAACCTATTTCCAGGATCAAAGCCTGAGCAACAGCAAATCCATACACATGCTGAGTGCAGAGTGAATCATGTTTATGATCTGTCAGCGTTCAGCTTCTTTGTTCCAAAATGCTGGTCAGGAAGGCAGAAGAAATATTCCCCGGGATATTATAAAGACTAACACATCATCAGAGGGAGAATCAATGGAGATTGATGGCAAATTAGGTGGACACTTGAGACATTAAAAGGAAGGATGGAAAATAGGAGTGATATTATAATTGAACCATATTAATACATTTTAAATTGCTTTACAAATATTAACAAGTTAAATAAAGAAAGACTGGAAATAATAGTTTATCTAGTCGGGGAAAGTGAGGAGCGAGAAGGGAAATTCAGGTTCCAGTACAAAGGTATATGAAGGTTAAAATGAAAAGTGATCAGAAGCATTTTAACACTTTGATGATACAAGAACAAGGGGACACATCAAAATTAAAGGGCACAACTTTTAAAGCAAATTAAAAGGAAATAGTCCTTTCTTCAGCATATAGTGAAGCCACACAATTCCCTGCTGCAGGATGTCGCTGAGATGAAAGTCCGGATGGATTTGAAGTGTAAAAGGCTACGTAACTTTGTAGCAATTAATAGCATTTGCAGCCCTGCAATCTGGGACAATGGTAATCAGATCTCATGCTTCTTCTTCAGCTTCAGCTTCTTCAAAGGCTGACCATCTTCTGGGGTCAGGAAGGACGTTTTCTCTCTGCATAAAGAGAACATAATATGGTTGGTCAGGTAATATGACTGGCTATGGTCGATCCCACTAGAAGCTAAGTCAGCAAGAGATTAGCAAATTGCTTCTGTGGGTGCTGGATTAAGGTATTACAAAAAGGTTTTCATCAATGCCAGGCAGAATATCAATCCAGCAATCTCTTCCTCTGTGTCAACTCCCACAGAAGTAATTTCAGTGATTACGGTAGATATTGGAGCAGGACATAAAAGGGGTGGTTATAAGCAGCTGCAGTGACCCTGAGCTGCAGGGCTCAGTTTCCTCCATCGCCGCCGTTATCTGCGGGATGATGCAGAGCTCGGGCGAGCCTGGAGTCTCCCAGCACTAGGAACTGTAGGGATGCAAGTTTCCTGCCCTCAAGGGCCTGCTGTCTGGACAGAGGAGGAGGAGGAGGAAAAGAAACAAGGGAATGCAGTCACCTCTGCTCAGAACCAGAGGAAGTGCAGCACAAGGCTCGGGGATCGATTCAAATCCTGTTAGAGTCACTGGAAGCATTTCAGTTTGCAGTTTTGCCTTGACAGATTTTGAAACCAGTCAGTGGCAGGGTAGTGGAACACTTTAGAAGACAGGACCTTAAATATCGCAGTGGGATATGGGGAACAGTTGGAAAATCAGCCTCCAAGGTGTTTGTAAAATGTCACCTTAAAGAATTTGCCCAAGCTGATGCGGGAGGGCTGCGGCAGAGACAAGCGCATGAAACCTTGAGATTTAACCAAACCAGGTAGGAGTGACACAGTGGAGAGAGATCAGCTATGGAGCCGTGTCCTCTCCCCTCATTTTCTCCCCAGAGCCACATCCCTGTGCACCTGAGGGTCTCAAGGTGCCTCCTACAGACAGAGGTCCGCCCTGTCTGCTGTGTGTTGGACACAGCCCTGCATCCTGCCCGTAGCCACCCACCATCACTGAGGCCACGCTGGTGGGAGGGAGGAGGAACATGCCTTTCTCCACACCCTTCCTCTCACATCAGCCATGTTTTGTCCTGTTCCTGAAGAAAGACATTTGGGTGCAGAGAGGACAGGCTGTTGCATGCAGATGGGGATGTTCATCTTTGACAAGTGGCGCTTGCCGAGGGCCCCTTCTCCACTGGCCATGAGTGAGCAGAGAGGAGATGACTCTTCCATGGTCATCTGCTCTGGGGCTGAGACAGGGAATAAAGCAGCTTCCCTCAGAAAAATGGGAAGGATGGACAGCTGATGGCTGTGAGGAAAGCACACCAACAGATGGAATTAGTTCAGAGAGGTGTGTGAGTGGGGCTGGGCGGAGGGAGGGGAGAGCTGGAAGGTAGGAAAACACAAAGTTCACCAGCAAGGCAAGTGTGAATGCTGAGACAAATTGCCACGCTGGGACAAATGATTCCTTTGCCTCCTGGATTGCAAACAGCAGAGAGATGTGACCAGCAGATGCAAATCTGCTGGCGAGGTGTTGTGTAGGTGTGATGATTGCTGTGCTTATGGGCTTGGCTGGAAGGGGGAAGGATGGACAAGGGAGCTTTAGCTCTCCAAAATTCACGAGAAAGATGCATGCAAAAAAATAGCTATAAGGTAGGACTGCAATTTACCTGCATTATTGGAAGATTGATTTCTGATGAAAGGAGCGGAGAGAGGAGGGGAATAAGATTTTATAGATGGCAAGAATGGGGAACAGAGCTTTGAAATGGCAGCTGTGAGTTAGTATTCTTGAAGGATTGGTTCAAATGGGACTGCAGAGACCAGTGCTAGCTTCTGATTTCCAACCATCTGCATTTAGAAAAGAGAGGGAGACCAGCAGACTGGCCTCAGTGAAATTCTGCTGGATTTCCCCCAGAGAATCAGAATTGTCCCTGCATTTCAAGTACCTGAAAGAATTAAAACACTGAGAAGGCTGAAAGGTGAGGTGAGGGTCGAAAGGGAGAATGGCTGGCAGGAATAAGTAGATTGTAGCCCAGGCTGGATAATTCAGGGATCTGTAATAAAACTGCATGGTGACAGATAGTGAATAAAAGACTGCAGGTATATTATGGTTTACGGAGCACAGGACAGACGTGTCTCTAAGGAGACTGTGATAAGGAGGGGAAAGGAGCAGTGGATCAGGAGCAGAGGCTGTTTTGGGATGCAAGAGCACTGTGTGAATAAAGCAGCACTGTAGCAAGATAGTTCAATCATGGTGCTGTCACCAACATGTTATATATGACCTTGGGCAGGTCACTTAGGCTGATAGCTTCCAGAAGAGCTTTTTAAATGCATGTGTTTCCATGCACAGGAGCCGAATCTCTCACAGTCAGTGCTGAGCCATCCAGCTCACACAGTGAATCTCAACTACCCAGGGAACTCGGATCCAACTTCGGCACAAGAAAAATCTGGATTTTTTTTTAACAAGAATTCAGCATCCCCTGTCCTCAGGAAATATTGCCCCCCAAAGACTGGTCATCAGCAGTGCTGAGTCTTTACATTTCCAGTGCTGGGCAAAAGCAGCACTGGTTTGCATCTGTCTCCCCCCCACCCCAGCAAAATGGCTCAACTTTTAGAAATCTGGCCTGAATTAATTTGTCTCCTCTTCGCCCAAGACCACTGGCAAAGTCATCCTTGTACTGGAACATCCCTCCCTTGCACACAGAAATGGGGACTTGCACAACACCCACAGCAAAGTGCATGTGCAAACACACACACATGTAGATGTGCATTGTGCTTTGAGAAGCCTGAATCAAGGCTGCTGTTCCACTTCACCATATTAATCTCTTTTACCAATTTCAGCATTTGCAGTAAATAGCAATTAATGATAAAGCGGCTTACATTATAAAAGAAGAGTAAAGAGGCTGATAAGTCCTTCCTGCCGGTGGATTCTCCTGCAGTGCTTCTCAATACTTTGTCTTCAAGTTTGAAGGCAGAAATTTTGTCCGTGGCTGCACTTTTTTCCTCACTGCTGCTCCTCCAAGGCAGCTGTTTTGTAGAGCCTTGAGACCAGCAAAGTGCAGTCCCCAACCCCTTCGTGCCTCAGATAACTTTGATGCTGGGGCATGACCCTCCCTCGGGGGCCATAATAGTGGTGGCCAGAAGTGCTGGGGACAAACACACACTCTGCTGCCCTTGCACAGCATTCCTTGCTTGTCTGCAGACCTCCAGCTAAAAGATCTGGAGCTGGGGAAAAGGAACTGAGGCACATTCTGGATTTTATTTTTAGGTGTCATTTTAAAGCTCCGAGCACTTGAAAGGATGTGAGGACTGATTTCCAGCTCAATAATGCAGAATTTTTGTAGGAAGAGGCTCAAGGATGCATTTTCCATGCCCCACATGCAGAGTGTTCAGGCGTGCAGTGTCTGCTGGGACAGTGCTGGAGGATTGTGGAGGATGACAGGAAGCCTGTGGAGGGCTCATGTTGCCCACAACTGATGTCAGTAAAGCAAAATATACCCTGAACCAGGTTACTTCTTAGTGGAAGCTTCTTTCCTCCTGAACAAACCCCAAGAGCAAAGAAATGCAAGTGCAACGTCTTTGGCCATGTGGAAACACCTGGAGATATTTTGATGCCCAATTACTATATATGTGCTTAATTCTCTTTAAACCCACTAGAAGTTAAGCAGGTGATGCTTCCCCAAATACCTCTGGGACAAAGACTGCCGGTGGGTGGCTGTGAGCAAGGTCCTGTGCTTGGGAGACCAGACATGACAATGGATTCAAGGGAGGCCTGAGGAGCAGGATCCCCGGAACAGGCTGTTACCACCCCTGTGTGTCTGTGCTCCAAGAGCTCTTCAGGGGTTTGAGTCAGGGATTGCTGATTCAGGGAGCTCTGCTTTTTTTTTTATTTATTTATTTTGCTTTATTGTCATGTGCACTTGGACATCCCACGTTCCAGGGACCTCGTGCCCGTTTGGTTCTGTGTTAGGGATAGTGGTGCTTAAAGAAAAAAATTAAAAAATGATAGCCAAGAGAATTGAGAGGAAAGAATTCAGAGAAATAGAGGGTAAAAAGGGATTGTGTCACCGTCTTAAAATAAACCAGCAGTATATGGCAATTTCTAATGGAAAAAGTAATTCCATTCTCAGATTATTTCCTGGGAACTTTTCTCTCTTTTTTGATACAAGGATTTGCTCATTTATTTTTCTGTAAATCTAATTATTTCACTCTAAGTTCTCTGTTGAATGCAGGTTTAGACTAGAAGAGAGCAAAGGACTCTGAAAGTTGTCAGCTTAAGAAATTCACAGAAACTCAGCCTTGCTGAGATCCCTCATGTTGTTATGAAGATCTGACAGACAGTTATTGGAATTCCTGGTAGGAATAGGGGAATAATGACTTCTCTTTTTTTTTCCCCATCAGCTTGGTTCTGGAACAAAAAATGAAGGGAAAAAATTACTTTAAGTTATTTAGATATAATTAGCGTGGCAGGGGAAGAGTGAAAAGATTTCGTATTTGAGACTAGAAGGAAAGGAGAGTAGAAAATCACTTCAAAATTTGCACTTAGCAGAGAAGCATAACCTTTTTTTTTTTTCTTTCCCATAACCATATTATTCCACTTTTGGTTGGTTTTGGTTTATTTTTCGCTTCTTTCTAGATCCACTTAACAAACACCTCATCACAAAGCATTTAAATTAAGAAACAATGCAGTCGTGTACTTTGATTCTTTTAATTTTTTTTCCCCATCCCATTTTTTGACAGTGAGTGTCTAATGAATTCAATCTGAATTAATAAACATTGGCAGACAATCCCCAAGCACTTTTCTGAGCCTAATTTTAGGACGTGTTAAAAACAATGTCTCGCATCCTTAGTGCCTATGATTGCAGTTCCCTTTATGCTACAGGCAGTTGAAGACAATTCATACCTCAAATAAAACACACTCAAAGGGTCCAGAGCGATGGGAGATAAAAGGAGAAAGCAAAAAGATTTGTCTGAAGTCAGATTAAATCAGGAGAAGAAACGTACAGAGAATCCTACGCTCTTGACTTCCATTCCCCACTTTCTCACTAGCCTGTGGATTAATTATAAATCTCTTTCTCACCCATTAGATTTTTCTCATACTCCTTCTACTCCTGCACTTTCTCATTCACACCTTCAAGTCTTTGCTACTCTTCCTTTAATCCGAGTTTCCCGACACTCTATTTTTTGCACACTTCCCCCTTTCCTCCTCTGCTCCTCCTGGAGAGGATTGCTAACCAAGTGGCAAGTGTTAATAACATGTCTTGGCTGTGCCTGCTGGGATGGATAAAGAAGGAGCAAGGTGGGTGAAGGAGAAGAGTAAAGAGGGGGGAAGGGATGATCTGAACTGATTTCGGACTCTGGACAAAGGTGTGAAGGAAGGCAGAGGAACCCACTGCACGCTCGGAACCCTCACTGCTGTGGGAGCAGAGCCTGAACTGAACGTCTCGGGAGGAGAACATCAACATACCTGCAAGGTGGCACTTGTACCCTCAGGGATACAGAGGCCAAAGGGGGAGCAAAGACTTGCAGGATCGGGAGATGTGGGGGCGAAAGGGAACCAGCAGATCTGCCCTCTTTGCTGCGACGGGACCTCGATCAGGGATTTATCTGGGCGGTTTGCGCACGGGGACTCGCAGAGCTCGAGTCAAGTCAGCTGTGAATGTGCACATTCAGTGAGACAGGGGTTGGGGCTGCTCCCTGCACACCGGGGCTGCCATGCTGGCAGGGATTAGACAGCCATCTGCTCGCTAACAGCACACTCCCAGGTCTGTACCTGGATCCGGGATGTCGCCGGAGCTCCTGCCGACTTCCTCAAATCCCACGTGTTTGCCACTGCAGCCCCTGCTGTGTGGGGAGTGGACAGACCTGGGCAGGGCCTATGGGTTTAGGGGACAGAGGCTTTTAAAGGGCACACAGGAGGAGAGGCTCAAGAGCCTGTACTTTGGGCTGACAGCTGCAGCTCCCTGAGGAACACAGGCCAAGCCCACAACAGCTGGTTGGAGAAACCGTGTGGGTGCTGTGGGAACAAAGACGTTGCCTAGTTTGCAATCCAGGCAGGAGGAGGGAGAAAACAGAGATGTAAATTAGAAGGAAGTTTCCTTGAGCTGCTCTGGTCTGAGAATATTATACCAAGAATAAAATGTCCAGCAATTGCTGTCTGTCATTGTAAACAGTCACACTAGCCATGATAGATAACTTCAGGCTATGTCTTTGTGAGCACAGTAGACTCTAAATACTCTTCTTTCTCTGGAAACTCCTTCCAAACACCTTTGATTTCACAGGGATAAGCCAGGTGTATTCCTGTTCTGCATTTAATTTAACAGTCACAGAAAATTATCTATCTAGCTACCTATTTATTATCGAATTCCATGTCTGCAGTTGAGGAAAGTCTGTTTATTCCTTTTCCACAGCAGTGTCTCTGTCTCTGGCAGCTCTGACTAGCTGCTAGGTGCCCTGGGGAATGTCGAAGCAGAATTAATTAATCATGACCAGCGATGGAGGTGTTTTTCAGATTTGGATTTGGACAGCTTATTGCACAGGATCTTTCTGGGAGTCAGGCCGTTGAAGACACAAATGTGACGCCTGCTCTGGATTGCTTTCAGACAAAGTCACTTTGGGAAGCTGCAGAGGCATGTAGGATCTCTCCAGTGTGGGGGAGATGTAGCAGAAGTCGGCAGTGTGCTGGTGGAGGGGACCGCAGGACACCACGCCAGTGAAACTGTAAACTGCCACTCAGCATGTCCCGTCCTTCCCCCCGCTCCAAAGGTGTGAATCTCTCAGCATTCACATAGAAGCCTTTCCTGAATGCCTCCACTGGAGCAGGAGGAGTTGTGATGGCACCTGGCACTTGCCAAACTGGAAGCCACCCTTCAGCATGCCCACGAGTGATGGCAGCACTGGCCAACTGCACAGGCTGTGCTGAAGCAGCAGTGTTTGCCTTACAAACAGCTCTGAACTCTTCCAGACCCTCTTCCCTCCCTTTGCAGAGCCTGATGGAGCATGTGCTGTTCCTCCTGGTCAGCAATTTCCTCCTGGCAATGGGGAAAGGTCAAGTGCCCAGGCCAACTCCCTTAGATCTGACAGCACCCTTCAATTCCTCTGGCGGCAAAGGGCCAATGATTTGCAGAGTCTGGCATGGATGGGCAGTCTCTCCCTGCAGGAGCATTCCTGCTTTCCAAAGACACTCCACAATATGGCTTGGAGTAATGAAGCATTTCCCTCAAGGACTTTTCCAGGGGGTAATTCAGTGCTCCATTGTTCCCTTGCTGGCTGAGGGATCGGGCTCCGGCACTACAGATGTGCTGATGACAAGGGGTAAGATCAACTTCCAAGTGAATTATCCACAACGTTCAGAATTTATCATCCTCAAAACTCTTTTTCTGCCTTCAACTCGTTCCATTGTTGCCTAACACAGAAACAAATTGAGGCACTTTGCTCCTTCCCCACCCCAGAGATGAGGCCACGTCTGGGATGGAGCCATTTGTGGGGCGGGGAGGTGGAAAGCTCGGCTTTTAATGGAAGTCTCAGACTCCAGCAGTGCTCACTATTAGCTGAAGGCTGTAATCCATAGTGACAGGCCAGCTGGAGCACAAGGAGACATCCAGACAGATCTGCATGCAGAGGTGCCCTCCCAGCAGCTGCTGGGGGGGATTCAGATTTCCAGCCGCAGAGCCTGGCGGTCGAGGCGGGTCCCTTTAAGAGGAAAAGCAGACAGAAAAGCCCCTCTGCCCCTGTAAATAAACCTCCAAAGGCGGGGGGTGCTTCTCCTTTTTATTCCCACTGCACAAACACCACGGTGGTGAGGACTGACCCCTCTCTCCAAGGGCTGCTGAAGCTTTGATGGGAAGGAGCAGCTCTTACCATGGGTTGGAATTTCCTTTTACCCTCACGAAAGGGGACAGAAGGGAAAGACAATGGTCAGGCATGGCCTCAGTGGGAAGGAGCAGCCCTTCTTGGAAATTCCTTTTACCCCGATGAAGGGAGGAGAAGGAGGCTGGCCATGCTCTGCCTCTTGCTCCATCCACCATCAGGCACAGCCTCACGTTGGGGGCTCCTGCTTTTCTCCACATTTAAAATGGCCTCTGTGTCCTCTGGCCACCCAGCCCTGCCTCCATCTCCTACTGAACTGCACAGGAGCCCCTGGGGACATTTCCATCCACGCAGTGAAGGATCAATGAGTTGCCTCGTTCCAGGCTCACTCCGAGCTGCCGTTCTCGCCCTCCCTTTTGCCACTTGCTTTGCCCCTGTTTTCAACCCACTGTCCCCACCACCAGCACAGAAGTGATGGCAGATGTTCAGAGGCTACGCAGGGAGGAGTGAAAATGTGGTTTAAAGCAAGAAAAAACCCCCCAACCAACCAAACAGGTAGACTTCCAAGAAGGAGGTGGAATGTATCTTTTAAAAGTACGTAAGTGGTTTGGAAGCCCAAAGGCCCCAGGAGGTCAATGGTATTCAGACTTAAATCCCCAATGCTCATGAAAACATTGCACACAAATTCCACTCTGGGAAAATCTGCATTTTTTTTTTCTTTTTTTTTTCTTTAGCAAGTGGAGAAGTTGGTTTTCTGCTGTGCAGAGGGGAGTGGAGCTGTGCTATGCTGTCACTGAGCTGACAGACCTGCTTGGAAAATGGATGTGCTATTTCCTTGGGAAATTCTTGCCTTTCGAGAGGTGGTTGGGGGTTTTTTTTGAAAGCTTCAGCATGGAGGAGAACCAGGATCCCACAAGGCTCTTACGGCCTAAAAATTCAAAAGTAATAATAATTTGAGATCATCAATGTTTTCTGCTCCTGTGGTGCTGAAGCACTAAAATGCCATGAGAAATATTTATCATTGTCTAATGATAACACAGATAATTAATGAAACAACATCAAATATTTTATTCAACCTACAGTGCATTTTCAACTCATATCAATACAATACAAAACGCGTAAAAATGCCAAAACAAATTAATTGAAACAATATAAAAATAATGTGTTTATTTCCTCAAAATTAAACATTTCAACATGACTGAAATGAAGGGAGAAAATCAAACTGATTTGTTTTGACACTTTAAACGTAAAAAAGTTTGTCAAAATTGACACGTTCCCGTGCAACGTTTGGATTTCGAGAGAACTGCCTTTTCCTGTGAAAAACTGTTCTGTCAGATTTTTTTGACCAGCTCTACTTACAGTCTATCTAAACAGACAAGCATCACAGCCAAGACTCTCAAACGCTCCAGGTGGTCAGGAGATGGATTTAGCACAGAGCAGAACAGCCTCAAAGAAGGAAATAAATAAACCTCACAGCTAGAGGTGGCCTTAAACTTGGCTCCCAAACTGCTTTAATGTTGGAGATGCTCAGACCTGAGTGGTTTTGGTCTTTAATCCTGGTAAGGACTGAATTCCTTTGGTTTTTAGCAAATCTGTGTTGCAGAACTGATGGGACAGAGTGTTGGTGATGGTGAGATTCCAGTGCAGATCCTCAATAACCTCTGGCATTTTTCAGTTCTTGGCTTTGATTGGGCTCTAGCTGGTACCAGCCCTCTGGGTTTGACTGATTATTACCAATAAGGGTGAGATGGCTTTATTTTCCACCCATCCTTCTGCCTCAGTGGGATTTCCAGGCTCGGTGCTCAGGGAATAGGTGGGAATGCAGTGCTGCAGTAGAGTGGCTCCGGGGTTCAGGGCTGGTGAGAACAGCTTTGGATAGGAGTTCTCCCACCTTCATGATACACAGATTTTAAATCTTCTCATTATATAAATGCAGTTCCAGGTTAATTTGAGCTTCTAATTTAATATGGTGTTCCAAATTAAGAGTTAATATGGTATTTGATTATCTTTTTGCAATGAGATCCAACCCAAGGCTCATTGACTTCAATAGACCTTCCAGGAGAACCTGCAGTGGCAGAGCCTGGGCTGGTGCATTCTGAGAGCAGGAGACCTGCACTCAAGATTTCTGACTTCTGTTTCAGAAGCTGCCCATAAAATGGTGGTTTTGGGGGCTAATACATTTTCTAGCTGACATTCCTGTCCTGAATTTAGGTACCTGTGCATCAATGTGCACATAACTACTCCTATACGGGGTGTCAGGGCTGTAGGAGGGGCTGAACCTGGGTGTTTTCAGCCTCAGAGCAATGTCCTGTGAGCTAAAGGAATCCATCCTAAACACCTGAATTAGTGATCTGTGGAACACACCTCAAGTCTCTGTGCAGCATCCCTCAGGGAGCTGCAGGGATACGAAGGGAGCAGTTATCCTCACCCTGGTCCCACGTGCAGCTCTGTTCCTCTGCACAACTCTGCACTGGGCTGTCCTCTGGAGGTTCCACCTTGTCTCTGGAGTGTCCTGGCAGGAAAAGGGTCTGCAGGACACTGTGTGTTCAGATGCACATGGAGACTTTCATGGCCACAGCAAATTCCTCATCCGCTCAGTGGGATAAGGAAAGCTGAGCTGCCCGAGGCCAGAAATTGCAGCTGCCAACTCAGGGTCCCTTTTCTCTCCCCTCTTCAGCTGCCCCTGGTTCCCTTGGCTTCCTGCATTTTTTTGGTGGCTGAACCTGGTGCCCAAACCTGGTGCCCAGAAGGAAGCTCCAAATTAAACGGTGCTTTTCCCCCTGGCTGGCAGGGCTGTCATTATCCAAGAAGTAGGAGCTGTACCAGGAGAAGCCAGTGGATTTCAACCCCTTCTGCTCCTCCAGTTAGAACAGAGGAACACAAAAGACCCAGGTCAGAGGCTAAGCTCCTTTCTGAGAGACAAGAAAAATGTGAAGATAAACCATTTGCAAGGATCATTTGGTAACTTCAGCTTCTTAACATACCTAAATAAGCAGTGGTAGTTTGCATTTCCCAAACCCTGTGGAGTGGGGTCACTCCACGTGGCTTTGGTGGCAAAGTCTCCGCCCAGGAATGAACTTCAGAACAACAAAATTACTGCAAGGAATGTCAGGTGTGGGATGAGAGTTGACTTTTGTGGGTTGAATGTTATACCACTGCTCTTCAGGGCAGTTTGGGCATCAGTTTTTGTTTCCTTCAGTCTCTCTGCTTCCAGGTCCCAATTGTTGCAATGGAGTATATTAGAAAGGCAAGACTGGCACACAGGATGGAACAGGCATGAAACCAAAACCCGGGGTTTCTGGACCCTAACACAGGCCTCATTGAACTGAGTATTCAGATTACTCTCCTTCCTAAATTTCCAGTAAAAACTGTAGGGAATAGTATGATTTTTGTTCAGTTTTTTGTGTCTGGTTTGCAGGTGTTTCTTGTTCCAAAATGCAAGAACAGTATTAAATGAATTTGGATATTTCCTCTTATGCATAAATTACAAAATCTATTTTGGCTCAGTCAAAACACACTGTTTAAGAAAACACTTCATTTTGATTTTGAATGTATATTACTCAACATGTAATGAAAAACAAAACACAATCTTGAACCAATCCTTTCCAAACTGAACACTCGACACATTCTGTTCCAAAGAAAAGCTGACTTTATCAAAATGCCTTTTTTTCCCCTTAAATCAACAAATTTCTACAAAGTGTTTTGCCTCTGATGAATTGGCATTTTCCTGACATGAAATGAGCAATCCAAAAAAATTCTAAGCAGCTCTGTGGCAAGTCCCAGCTAATTCTGGAATAGTAGCAGGAAGGTGCGTGGGAAGGGTACTGCAAGGAGACGTAGCATTGAGCTGAGACTTAGGAGATTTGGGTTGAATTCCTGAAGCAGTTATAAAATGAGCTGGGACAAGTCATTAATCTACCCCGTGTCTCAGTTCCCATTCTGCAGAACAGAAAAAGCAGCACTTCCCGATTTCCTAAAGCTACTGCAAGGATAAAAATCTATTAACACTTAGAGATTACTGGACTTTGATACGAGGTGTATAAATACAGAGGAAGACAGAAGAAAGAGCTGCATTTTTGTGTAACTTAGAATGAAATTATGGGGAAGTGGACTAGCTAGGACAATAATTTAATAATAGTAGGAATAATTTCAAGTTCAGGGCAGTGCTTAATAGAAATCACTGCTCACCACCCACCATATTTTTTTTTTAATAAGCAGCTCAGAAAAGTGCAATTTATCATTATTACTATCATCTATATTCATCCTATCTCTGCCACTTCACAAATGAGAGGAGTTCCTCACAAACATCTACAAAGAGAGCTCATTATCCAGCCTCCCTATTTTTAACTCTCATTTGTGACAATAGCTATCAAAATCCTGCCAACAGTCGGGCTGCTGGTGTGCTGACACCACTGCTCCACAGCCCTGCTGAGCGGTATTATCTCACTGTTCCCTCGTGCTCCCCCATCTGTCCCTGGCCATCTGGTGTCCTTGGTCTCCTAATTAGATTGTGAGATTTTTGGGGCATGGGCCGCCTTGCTGGTTTCTGTTCGTGCAGCACCTACGGCGGGACCCGTCCGGGCTCGGTGCAGCAGGACTGTCTTCAACATCCCAGAATCACAGGGTATCTTGTGTTGGAAGGGACTCACAAGGATCACCCAGTCCAACTCCTGGCCCTGCACAGACACCCCAACAATCCCACCCTGTCCCTCAGAGCGTTGTCCAAACCCTCCTGGAGCTCTGGCAGCCTTGGGGCTGTGCCCACTGCCCTGGGGAGCCTGGTCAGTGCCAACCACCCTCTGGGGGAAGAACCTTTTCCTAATATCCATCCTGACCCCCCTGACACAGCTCCAGCCGTTCCCTCAGGTCCTATTGTTGGTCAGCAGACAGAACAGATCAGTGCCTGTCCTTCCACCGCCCCTTGGGAGGAATCTGGATACCACAATGAGGTCTCCTCCTCTCCAGACGAACAAACCTCATTGTCTCCTCATGTGGCTTCTCCCCCAGACCCTTCACCATCTCCACAGCCCTGTGACACTTCACCACATATCTGTGTGCACTACTGAGCTCTGTGAGGAGGTTCTCCTCTCCAAGCAGAGCCATGAAACAAATGCCTGTGGATCGTGGATTTCAGAGCACCTCGGCCAGTAGATTTATGACGAGGACTATCGAGGTTTAACTCCCTCTGTCCAGCACCACCTGCTGTTGTGACTTGGCGGAGCTGCTCCCTGCCTTGCTTGGTTTCAAGCCGCCTCTCACCCCCATCATCGTCACACCAGTGGTTTATAATTAGCCGAAGTGCGGGGACAAACGAGCTGAAAGCAGGTACGGAGCTGTTACCAGTGTGATTCTCGCCTCGTTACAGGCGGGGAGTAATTAGAGTTTCTGCACAAAACCTGCTCCCTTTAGGCTGCTGGTTGAACTGCATTAATAAAGGAGGGTTTGTAGGGTGGTTTTGGTTCACTGAATATTCTGACAAGTTGTAAGCAAAGTGTTGACAAACTGAAGAGAAAAAAAAGTCTCTTCTCCTCGAAGTCATTTGGGGTCAAAAGTAATATTTTTATCACTGTTCCATCTTCAGAGGATGGAGAGACAAATCAAAAGGAGAAAAAGCTGGAGTAGTTTGAGATAGAGATTTGGAAATGTTTCCCCTTGGAGCTCTCACAACCCAACCACTGACATCTCCCAATCATTATTTTTTTCAGCATGAGCAATTTGGCAAAAGTGAAGGGAATTTGTGGACTATGTTGGTATTCTTGGAAAGGTATTTCTCATCCTCTCTCCTTGCATTTCCTCACCTAAAAATGTTTCAGCTGATGAATATCCCACAGGTTTAACCACTCATGCATATTTAAAACTGAAATGGTTAAAGAATAATGCAAATTTAGACACCAAACAGTGCAGAGTTACCAGGGTTTGTGGAGGAATTCAGTCGTCACTGCCTGAAATGGTGAAATCCCACACCCGTAAAGAAATAGCTTTACAACCATTTGGAATTTTACAGTGTTGCATGCCACAGTCATCCAGGGACTCAGAGCCACTGCTGGATTGCTGCTCCATCCCCGACTCCAGTCAGATATCAGTGTCTGCAAGTTTGAGCTTGCACATAAAGACATCTAGGTCAGAAGTGCCCACATTCTGTCTTCCCAGAGCTCTGTTTTCCCAGAGCTCAGGTTTATCCACAGCAGTTCCTATTACTTAACAAACCCCGACAGATTGGCTTCCCCATCCCTTTCCATCCGTGTTCCCAGCTTGGTTGGATTGCTGGACAGGGTTTCCAAGGGACAAGCAGAGCTGCTTCATGGGCGCTGCCTTCCAGCACTTCCATGGGCCACCTCTGAATTAGGACCAGGACATAAATGTTACAGCTCCAGTTGCACCTACCCCAAGTTAAATCCTAAAGGTGTAGGGCAGTCTAGCAGGAATGTGAGTGCACAGTTAACTCAAAGCAGGGATGGCTGAATGAAATCCAGAGGAGCTTATCCCTGCTTAAAATTAAGGGTACACTTAAGCTGTTTGCTGAAACGAGGTCAGACATTCGTCACTTTGCAGGGTCGAGCTCTAAACTAACATAAGCTGTTTCATCTCTCCCCTGACACTTCAGCCTCTTACTAATTTATCAGCATCCTAAAGCACTGTGTGAAGTTGCTGCCGAACAGAAGTGTCTCAGATACAAATAGCAATTGTTAGCCTCCTCCCTCTGGTAAATGGCAGCAGGCAGAAACCTCTCTCAACCTGCCAAGAACCAAATGTGGGACGCAAGGAAGAATTACTGGTGCATGAAGCTTAAAGAGATAGGGGACTTATTTCTTTACTGCAAATAATGTGTTCGGTAATTTCTCTTTCCTGAGTCTGCATTTCTGGTGGAAATAGTTCCCAACAACGAGCACGGGGGAAACAGAAGGGATGTGTGCAAGATCAGTTTGAGTCTAACAGAAGGGATAAATGAGAGGTGAAGAGGTTGGGAGAAAGGTAGAAAATCCCAGGAGTCAGAGGAGCAGTGGAGTGTTCACAGCAAGCGATGGAGGGTCAGAGCACTTGCATCCTGTCTGCCCATTTATAGAGGGAGCTGGGGCTGCACAGCCTCCCTCGTATGAAACAGACCTTGCAATATCATTTTGTGCAAAATCTATCACTCTGAGCTATCCCACTGTATAAAAATTACCTTTTAAGTGGCTAAGTAGACACCCAGCTCTATTCTTTTCTTCTTATTTCAAGAAACAATGGGAGTAACAGCACTTGCCTGCCTTACTAGAGTGCTGAGAGCTTTAATTAATGTCTCTAATTCAATTTGAACTCCTTGGATAAAAGGCACTGCCTTGTGACAGCAAAGGTATTGCCGAAAATAGAATATAATTAACACACAGATATCAATCACGATGAAATTAAGTGTACATTCAAATACAACTTGCACTTTACAGAAAGTACTTGCCTATTTTTCCTCCAAGAATCCTGAAGGCTCATAAGATAAGGAACATTTAATGCTCCAGACTGAATTTCTATTAGAAAAAGGCCACCTTAAACCGCCTGATAAACTACAAGGGGTTGTAACAGGAATCTCCATTTGCACTGAGGGATGGACGATGCTGGAAAATGACTGGAACATGACTCAGAATCAGCACATGGAACATTTTCTTCTCCCACTACTTATTTACCGTGAACTGCAGCCCGTGTTCTGGCTCACCCACTGATCATGTTTGTTAACAGATGTGACATTTGCGTGATCATGTTTGTTGACACGAAGCAGAAGGACCCAGCTCACTGCATTGCTCTGTGCTGCTCCTGAGCGGAAAGGGAGCCTTTTTACCTTGGACTTCTTTCAACTGCTGCGTTACAAAGCTGGCCGAGGTGGTTGTCATTCGTGGCTTGCAGGACAGAAGCACCTTGTGAGTCACGTGGGCAGCAGATCTGCATTTTGGTAGATGCTACAACCAGGTTCTGGCCTCTCTGACAAGACCGTGGTCCACGTAGTCACACAAATACTGCTGTGACTCCATGCTGGCAAGTGGAAAGTAAGGCCAAAAAAAAGCATGCAAGGGCACTGACCAAGGTCCTAGAGAGTGTCTGGGGCAGAATTGAGCAGAACACTGAATTTCTGGATCAAAACTCGGTGTCTGAGTCCCCCAGGCCTCCCCTTTAGTGCTGAGATGCCTTCTGTGCCAGATTTAGCTCTCTTGGTTAGCCTTGGGTCTCCAACCCAAGGGTTATAGACTTGGAGGCATTGCCTCTCTGCTTCTTCCCTTTTCTCTTTTGCTAAATCCCCACAAAATATTTCACATCAGTGGAGCCCCATAAAGACACCTGACAAATTAATTTCAGATTCAAGCTTGTTAGGAGTTAGATTGAATGCACCTCACAACATTGCCTTAGACACAAAATAATCCCACTTTAGTGAGCTTTATAGCTTCCATGGGGACCAGCCCTGTGGAGTGTATTAATCTTTAATGTGAAACAACATCTCTACAGCAGCTACAGGGGGGAAAAAGATACTACTAAAAAATTAAAGTTGATGGTGTGATAGCAGTGTAGACCCAGTTGTGCTCTACCATCCTCCATTGCCTCAGGCACCATTCCCTGCTCTCAGCACTGATCTAGCTTCCAGACTGGAGAGGTGGCCATTTCTTCCAGTGGTCTCAAGGCATGTTCTCCCCATGTTTTACCTCTTGGTTAAGAGCCATCACAACCCTAATCATCCTGACTCTGCCTGTGGCCTGAAGGAAAGGAAGGGAGGATGAAGATGGTATGTGTGGGCAGTTAGGGAATATCTGCTTTCTTTCACAAGCTGATATTTCCCCAATGTGTGATGTTCTCATGTGGGAGGACACACTGGGATTTCCCTGAAACCCATTTTGTCTGGCTGTTCTTCTCATGTCTTGGTTCTCACTTGCACTGTGCTGGGAACTGGAAAGGGGCTGTCACTCCACCTTGGTGTGTAAGAGCTCTCTGCCTCTCTTTGCAATAGGAATTCAATAGAAAGTGAAATATTTAAAGGAAAACTGATCCAGGCTAGCTGATGAGGGAAGTAGTTATGGATGAGTTTAATGAACAGACAGCCAAGCCAGCTTGGACAACATGTGCAGAACACCTGATCGTTATCAGCAGTGATGGCATATCCTGCTAAGGGCAAAGCTGCTGAGCTGGCAGCTGCATCCCACGGTGGTGGGAAAAGAGCAGAGAGGCTGGAGAGCCAGTAGAAACTGCTGAACTGGAATTTGGAAATCCTGAGGGTGGGATGCAGCTGGGAGCATGTCCCAGTAATCACCTCAGGCTCATGACTGCTGTGAGTGGAAGCTGAGGTGTACTGTAGCCCACTTGGAATATGCTCTGATCTCCTCAGTGTGGGGCTGGAAACTCCCCAAACCCCTGTTTTTTAAGGTAAACTTGAACCAGTCCTTTGTGTGAGGTGAGGGACTAAAGCACCGAGAACTACCCTGTGCATGGGGGAATTAGGAGTCAGTGATGGAGGCTGATGTTAAATACACGTCTCCAGAACAGGAACAACCTCCTCATCCAGGAGCTGCAGGTCCCACCAGGTTTAATAACAGTGATACTCCCTCTGCAATCGGAAAGAAGTTTACGCGTGGCCAACAGAAAAACCGAACGTTCACTGACTTTCCCATGCTTAGTTTTTCTCTCATTTCTTCCTGTAGTGCAACAGCTGAGTGTCATTTTTAACCAGACTTACACAACTCTGCCTTCTCAAGTGCTGCCGAGCTCACTGCAGCTCCACTGACACATGCTGTGCACACGTGCAGGCTCCCACACACCCCGGCTCACACTTGGCTCTGGTGCTCCCCGGCACACTCAGGGCTTCAACCCCCCTGCACACTCAGGGACTTGCACGCTCACTGCCGTGGCCTGAAGCTTTGCTGTGCCCTTGGTGAAAATTCCTGGAGCAGGGGAGATGGTTCACACCACCCAGAAATGCTGATGGCCTCTGGTCTGTGCTCTGCTGCTCACACAGGGTGTGGATGTGTGTGGCACCTCTAGCACGCCTCGGTTTGGCCTCCCCTACACTCTTGGCAAAACCTTTTGTCTCTGGGAATTGCAAACTTTTGGAGTGCTTATGGTGGAGTCAGAAGGGTTTCTGGAGATGCACAAATAAGCCTGACACTAAATCTCACTGTGGCAGAGCTCTGCATAGCCTTTCTCCTGCTTTAAAAAGTAGCTACAGTCTCTCTACACTGTGTTTTACAGAAATAGGTGGGTATCACCTGACCAGGGGGAAAATTTTTGGCCAAGTTTGAGCTGCTAGAGCAGGAGATGCAGCCTTAAGATCGCTCTGCCTGCCCAGGGGTGCACACCATGTTGGCACATCCTCCACAAATCCCAGGACAGGAGTGGGGCAGGAGGAAGAACCGGTCCTGAGTGTGGAGGGAGGAATTTTTCCGAGCAGCTCCCAGCGACGAGGAGCACAACCCAGCAGGCTGTGGTTCAGGAGAAGAGGGGGGTGACCACACTGGGTGCAGGGTGCTAAACAAGCCCCTCACCTGCCCCCGAGGGAGCACGTGGCTTTGTCTGGAGAAGGGCGTCGCGCCAGCAGCCTGGCTGCGGAGGCGGATGATCTAAGGGCTGAAACGCTGGAAATGGGAGTCAGGAGACGAGGGCTCTCTTCCAGCTGTATCCACGGTGTGCTGAGTAACCTTTGGCAAGGCACCTCACCCCTCTACTTCCCTTCCCACTCATCATATGTCTTGTCACTCGTCAGGGAGAGGAGCTGGCTCGTGGCGGGGCTGTCCTCAGCTGCGCTGTGCCGGGGGGTGCGGCGGGACAGCCGCTCTCCCACCACGGCAGCGACAGCGTGCCCTGCTCCAGGTGGTGTGCAGCATCCCCTGAAGCTCCCTAGTAAACCTCCTACACTGAATGTGCGTGTTAAATATGTCACCCTGCAGAGCCTTGATCTTGGGAAGAGCCTGGAGGTCCTACCATGACTGAAAGAGCAACAGACCCCGTCCCCCTCCACCAGAACGCACACCTCCCCAAACCCAGGCAGGAAAGCAGGTTGAGGACATTTTTATCTGTCAAAGTTTGGCAGGATTTCATGGTTGCATGTGCCTCTGTGTGTGTCTGTGTGTCTGTGTGTCCGTGTGTGCTCCTCGCCGGAGCCTGGGTGATTATTTTGTTTTATTTCTGGTTTTGGCAACACTTTAAAGTGAGAGCTGGGTCTTTATAGATTGCTCAGGTTGCACAGAGTATGGATTACAGATCATCAGAGAGACATGAAAGCAGAAGACACGTTTCTCTGGCACAGCATTAAAGGGACAATAAAGGGGTAATTGTAGCCTGGGGTGCAGCCACCTCCTGTGCCCGGCCTTCACTCGCCTTTGCAGCACTGCAGAGAACTTCACGAGGGAAATGATGGAGAAGCTGGGGTGAGGATGGCTCAGGTCAGGACCTGGTTATTTCAAAGGTGATATATGCTCAGGAGGTTAAAGGCACCACTTAGGCACATGAATAAAACACTGCCAAATACTCTAAGCTGTAACACAGGCAAACTGAAGGCTTTTAAAACTAGATTTTTCCTGTCTATTTGCACCCTGAGAGACGGTTGTCAAAGGATCAAAGCAATTCCCATTTTTAAACTCTCTCTTTCTCTCCCTCCTCCCTTTCCTCCCCTCCATTTCTCTCTCTCTCTCTCTCTCTCTCTCTCTCTCTCTCTCCTTCCTCCTATTCCCTCTCTATTTCAACAGGACTCCACAGAATGGAGCAAGAATGAGAGGAAAAAGGCAGACAGAAAAGCATGAACTGGAGGCTTGTTGAGTTCCTCTACCTCCTGTTTATATGGGACCATATACTCGTACAGCCCTCCCACCAGGACCCAGCTGCTACCAACCAACATGTCTCCAAGGAGTTTGATTGGCTTATTTCAGACAGGGGGCCTTTCCACCACTCACGGAGCTACTTATCCTTTGTGGAAAGACATCGTCAAGGATTTACAACCAGATATAAAATATACAGGTATGTCGGTCCCCCCCGCCCCGCCTGTGGCTCGGAGAAGTTGTTTGGTGGTGGGAACTCAGCCAGCTCCCGCGGGCTCCGGGCTCTTAGTCCGTGGGAGACGTGCCATTGTCCCCGTTCCACCTGGAAACGCTCCCTTGGTTCTCCGTGGTCCTCAGCTGGCGGAGCAGATCGCTTCAAAGGCTGGGATGTGGTGCTCTGATAGCGAGATGAAAGCACTGCAGTGTCATGGCAATGTGCACGGCGTAGACGGAGATAAAAAGGGACTGAGGGTGCGGGTGTTCTTCACTTGTGGTGACAGACAGTTCACAGGCAGGTTCACGGGCAGGTTTTTCAAACCAGTGAAGCTCTGGACAGCCCAAACTCATACATGTGAACTGCCAGTAGCTCCGGGTTCACATGGGCATAAAGATGTCACAACACACGTCAGTGTGGCAGCTCTCACACTGCTGTTGCATGAGCCTCACCTGTTTGTTTGCTGCCTGGCAGAGACCTTTGTAGATTATCTCTCCATATGTGTTGGACTTGCCCACAGAACTGTGATCTTGGTTTAAAAAACTGCAGAGAATTAAAAAACTACAGAGAACAGGCAGAATTTTGGTTTTCCTTTGCCTTCTAGGTTTTGAAGCCTTTGTTGCTGCTTGTTTCAAGCTCTTCTTGCCAGCTGTGCTATCCAGAAACATACTTTTTTCTCTTCATTTTAACATGAAAAGCCGGGGTGCTCACATGAACCTCCCATTAAAGCAGCAAGTGCTTTGGAGTGAAGGGGAATAAGCCAGCAAGTGTCAGGAGATTTGTGCTAAAACCCAAAGAGACTGCAAAACTCTCAGAGACATGTGTGCATTTACATAATTATATAGTCCTGTTGTGCTTCAGAGAGACACTTGCAAACACAGCCATGCAAACCAGGAGGCAGGGAAGCACCAGTGAATAGCCTGTTGGCACACCGAGGCACAGGATGGCTGGGGGTGGGGGAGCAGGGATCCACATGTGTGCAGGCAGCGTCCCCCCACGGGCAGGGAGCCAAAAGCCACTTGCAGAGTACCAGAGACATGCAAGGCATCACCTGCGTGTGGGGAAGAAAAACGAGTTGTTCCAGGGAGGGCAGCACCCCCTCCCCTCCCACCAGCAAGGGGAGGTTAGCACAGGGCGAAAATATTGTCCTGGCTTGTCCTCATTCGAAACAGCTCAGGGGGAAGACAGCCCCAAAAACTAGAAAATCTGCTGCCACGCTTCCACTAGTGAGGCTTTAATAGCGAGGTCTTTGCTTGCACAGAGCGGCAGAGAAAAAACGCGCCTTTTCTGCAAAGCCTTTCTGCCTGGCTGTGGCTCTCCCCAGCTCACCCCCTGCCCTGCCTGACAACAGACACTCTGACCACAGGCACGGATCCCTGCCCTGCTCAATGCCCCTGGCAGCAGCTCTGCCCTTTGCTAAAGAGCTGTGCAGCCCGGGCTGCCAGCACAGCACTCTGCAGGGACGGGCTGGGAGGGAAACCCACACGATGGATGTGTTCAGACACGTCCACGGACTGTCACTGCGGGTCAGGCCAGAGATCCATCAAGCCTGGGATCCTGTCTCTAAGAATCATGGAGAAACGGGTCGGGAAGGACCTTGAGAGGTCATTTACTCCGTGCCTCTTCCCCAAGGCAGACTCAGCCATACCTGTGTCACGTCTGACAGAGGGCCGTGTGTAACCTGGAAGGTTTCCTGTCATGGGGAATTCACACCCGGAGCAGGCAGCCTGTGCCACAGCTCTGCCACCTCCACTTTCATAAGGGAGCTAAAAATGGTCTGCATGTGAAGCCTGTGATTTCTAGTTTTATCTGTTAGGGGGTGAGGAACAAATTCCCTTCTGATTTGTAGGAGGCTGCTCAGAATTCGAAGCCTTATCTCAGTTCGGGATGAACTTTATACGCGGGAAGTGGAAAGGGATCTGTTTTTCTCTGTTTCTGCTGGATATTGCTGTAGCACTTAGGAAAGGCATTTTGTATCACGGGGGGGACACAACATCCTCCTTCCACCATGGGAGAAAATAGGCAGCAGCGTTCTGTGTGCGTGGGAGGAGTCTGAGAAGGGTCTCACAGATGGTGACAATGCTGGAGAAGTCATTGCTCACAAAAGAAACTGGAAACGAGACAAAGGCCAGTGGGAGTTGTTTTAGGGAAAGAGTTTAGAGAGGCAGGGGGAAGACTGCAAGGGCATTTTGGGACATCTCATGGCCAAATACCACTCACTGAGCTGAAGGGATTGGGGAACTCCAGTCATGTGTGTCCTGGTTGGAGCTGCTGGGAGCTGAGCACTTTGGAGAAACACTCTCTGGGACTAATTTTCTCCCAGTGTGGCCACCTGAGGAGGAGGGGAAAGCCTTATGTGCTTCAGCAGAGCACATGGAGCCATCAGGTAGGAGTCTGGCTGGATGTTGGAGGGCTGGTTGTTTTTAACATTTGTCCCTGTTGGCAGAACTGGTCACTTAAAAACTGAGCCCATGTATTTTTGAAGGAGTATCAAAATTAGTCTTGCTGTGGGGAATCAGTGGAGCCACAGTCAGTCGTGGCAGCTGAGAGCTGGACTGTGCACACACCCCCCAGAACATATCGTTTTACTGAAACCCACAGGGGTAAAATCTCATTTTGTGGGCTCCTTAAATTGACTCCGAGAATCTGTAAAGCTGTTGGGATTTTGTCAACTGTTTAATTCCAACACAGAAGCCTCTTTCCTACCAAATGATGTCTCTCAATTGCTCTTTGCACTAGACTAGCCCAAGGGAGGCACATATTCTACATTAAGGATATCACTCCTTTCCTTAGAAAAGCAGCTGATGTGGAGCAGGGGAATTTTCTGCGCAATCTTCTCTTTCAGTGCTCCTTTTCCCCCCATATGCTTTCTGGTCTGATGGTTTGTTCTGTGTCCCTCAGTCAAGCAGTTCCTTGGGGCACTTGTGGTTTTGTTGAGTGAGGTTTCACCTGACCACTGCTCTTCTTCCTAAGGCCCATAGCAGAGCCCAAACCAGCCACAGTGACCAAGGGATTGGAGAGGATGTGAAATCAGGCCAGAGGGCCTCCTCCATCCCAAACTGAAGCGCTGTCAGCTCTTTAGTGGTGATCTCCCCAGTGTCCTGCTGTGCAGGAACATGGACACAGTGCATCAGGACACTGGAAACCCCGGGACAAAGCCACTGTCAGTGCTCAGAGCAGCACAAGGCAAAAGGCAGCATTTCCTCCTTTTTACGGGTGGTGTTAAAACCACCAAACTAAACGGTGCAACACTCCTCCTTCCCTCACTGCTGAAGTCCAGGCGTGTGTCAGCAGCAAGCACAGAGCCTGTTGCAGTTATCAGGGCTGTTTTATATGCTGCATAAGCAGAATTGCTGTAGAACCTCGTAGCTGCTGATGTCTTCCATGGGATTCCTGGATTCAGACCTACCATCCTAGCATGGAAAATTGTTCCCTGCTACAATCTCCAAAGGCTTGTTCCCTCCTCATGTGTGTTTCATTTCAGCAGACTTCAGGTCTCCTTCTTGCAAAACTTGGACCACAGATTTTCCTGGTCCCCTCAGTCAGGGTTTGCACCTTGCATGTGGTATTAGGAGGAAGGCAAGCAAAGGGGGAGATGTTTTCTATTAAATCATGAACAGTAGGAATAGATACAATTGCATTAAGGAAGCACATTAATCAGCATCGATTCATACTAATAAGGGCGGTTTAGGGGGGGCCTCTGGCAGGAAAATGCTGCTTTGATCATTATCTGTGCACACTGATGCTAATGCAGATAGGATGGCAGATGCTGAGAGTGGTTTGTGGGATGTCTGAATATTCATTATCACTATCCTTGTTGTTGTTCCTAGTCATGAGAGCCTTGGGTACGAGGTTCTGCAGGAAGGCTGGAGAACAGATGAAGCTCAGCTTGGCTTTGGGGCTGGGTCCTGCTCAGGCCAGAAAACATTCCTGTTACCACAGAAGAGTTAAGGGCTTCAGCCCACTGCTTTGAAGTACATTGTAGCGTTGTCCTTTTCCTCTTCTCTCAGAAAGTGATTATTTAGCTACAAGGCAAAGGAAACAGTGGGCTGAGCAGTTGAATACCTGATGCAAACAGCCAGGCAGAGGCACTGACACAGGCGTTTCATTAATGATGCTGCTCAGTTGAGGCCAGTTCTGGAAAAACAAATCTTTCCTAGGGAAAAAAAAAAAATTAAAATAATGAAGCTTTGTTGTTCGAGGTTGGACATGAGAGGCGAAGAGTGAAGAGGTGAGATGGGCTCATCCAGCTGAGTAGACAGGCTGCCACTGCCAGTTGTTTGGGAAAGCAGGGGCTGGGCACAGCACATTGGGAAGAGGGCAGGGAGGTAACACAGGCAGGATGTGGATTTTTGCCCCAGGCTCACGGTGTGGCTGTGGGTAAAATCACTTCTCCTTGCCTGGGTTCCCTCCCACCCCTGGAGAATGGGAGATGACAGCAATTGCCTGCTCTGCATTGCTGGGCAGACTTAATTAAATGCTGCAAGACGTTTGGACATAAGGGACAGGAGCAATATAAAATGGATGATCACACGGGGCTGGAAGGGGAATGTGCATGTGCAAGAAGAAATGCGGATTTTCCATGTGTGGGAGTTTAATTCCATTTTCTGAAATGACAGTAGGGATGGGGAAATCTGGCTCTCTGAGTAAGAGAGCAGGGAAACCCTGGGGTATATAAGGAGATCTGCTTCCCTTGCAGCTTCTCCTGCAGTGGGACCATTTAGAGGCTGCCTAAATTCATGAAACCTGCAAATACAGAATCCTTCTGAGACCTCTGTCAGGTCTGGTTAAAATGCACCAGCAGATTCAGAACTTGGTGGGGGATGTGACACCAAACCAGCCAGTCCTGCCCCATCCCTCCACCCGCAGAGGGACAAGACAAAAACTGATTGTTTAAAACGAGGTCCCTGGATATATTAAAATGAAATGGAACTCCTGAGACAGGAAAGGTTGGGAGTAACTGGCTGCACAAGCTGGCTAGAAATTGGTTGGGATGCTGCCTGTGGGAAAAAAAGTTGATTTTCTTTTTTCTCCCCCCCTCAAAATATTGTTTCATAAACAGGTCTCAGTGCAGAGGTGAGAGGTGTCTCCATCCTGGGTTGTTTTCAAGGCTTGGCTGGACAAAGCCTGAGCTGATGTGCCCAAGAGCTGGTGATAGCCCTGCTTCAAGTGGGAGGTTGGATTAGGGACCCCCGGGGTCCCATCTAGCCAGCATCTCTGAGATTTCCCTGTTTCTCCAATTCAGAGTGGACACTACACTGCGTGCTCATAAAGGGATTTGCACTGCTGAATGCATTCAGCCACACTAGAGATTTTTATTTAGTCCTAGAAAACCCACAAATCTGGGCTACGTGCTCTCTAAACATGTCATTCCCTTGGTGAAGAGGAAGAGAAGGATCACAGAGCCAGGATCTTTGCAGTGCACGTAGCACCGGCTACAACAGACTTAGAAAGGCATATGCTGTTCTGCTATTTCAATTTTCCCTTAGAGGGAAAAAAAAAAAAAAAAAAAAAATAGGGAGGAAAAGAAAATTGGTCTCACAAAACCGCCTCACAAAATTTTTTTTAAGTTTTATGGCGCCACAAATTAAAAACAAGGAGGAAGATTCTCTGTGATAAATACATGAAACCGTTGACTTCAAGGAAAATTCACCCATTTTTTGGCTGGAGAATCTCTTGCAGCGCTTCCAGCGTTGCCCACTGCCCAGACCTGCACGTACAGCACCAGGGTTTGCATGGCTGCTTGCCCTGGTGGGGAGGATAATGAGCTTTTATCATTTCTAAGCAAAAGCAGCTCCTACATCAGGCACTGGGCTTGGCCAATGTGCTTAGTGAATGTGAAGGGGTTTTATGGTTGGTTTGAAAGCAGAATCACAGATCACAGAATCATTTAGGTTGGAGAAGACCTCCAAGACCATCAAGTTCAACCTTGTCACCCAGCCCAGAGTACTGAGTGCCACGTCCAGTCATTCCTTGGACACCTCCAGGGATGGGGGCTCCACCACCTCCCTGGGCAGCCCCTTCCAATGCCTGACCACCCTTTCTGTGAGGAAATTCCTCCTGATGTCCAACCTGAACCTCCCCTAGCACAGCTTGAGGCCGTGTCCTCTCATCCTGTCGCCTGTTTCTCGGGAGAAGAGCGAGCAGGTCTCTCTCCTGAGCCTCCTTTTCTCCAGGCTGAAGTTTTCTCGAAGCTACAGAAATTTTGCCCTTCCTGACCGGACCTTCCAGGCAGGTTTCGTGCAAACCTGTGATTTCCACGACCGAAGAGCTGATCTGGCAGAAAAGTAATCTTGACAAGGAAAAGAGGAAGGAAAGAAAAAAGTTAATTTTTAACTAGGTCGCTTTTCTGGTCTCATTCATTCCGTGATCAGGTGACAGTAAAGGGACAGGACTGTGGGGATGGAGGCAGGAAGGGGAGTAAGGGGACTGGAGACGCTGTTTCCAGCAGCAACATGGATTAAAGTTTTCAAGTGGTTGTGAAGACGTTCTGGTTGTGTTAAGTTCTGGCAGAGACAAGATCTCTTTGAGCCTCTTCCATCACCTATTGAGTCCATTTTTCTTCTCCCATCTCTCCACTCCTCATTGACTCCTTTTGCTGTCTCTCTATTGCACTGAATTTAATCTACTGGTCACTAGAACTGTGCAAATAATTGATTTTGTGGTTCACCGGTTGTATGGAACAAAAATAACATTAAAAATGGCTTGATCTGAAATGGATGTTTGTTCAACTTTTCAGTAAAATGAAAAAATGTAAACATTTCATTTCAGGCTCAGTGAAAGGCTTAAGGTTTACTGTTTGTTTTCATTTTATTAATCCAGCGAAAAACTTCTTTTTTGTTGCAATTTTTAAGGTGTAAAAGTTCATCTCAAAACACAAAGCCGAGTAGTGCAACTTAAAAAATGTCAAAAGACAAACAATTTGATTTTTGAGTGCATTGTGTTTGGCTGTTTGCTCTTCAGCTTGAATTTGCAAGGACGTTTTATGTCCTTGAGATAGGGAAGGACAGAATAAAACCCACTCACTGTCTGTGTTGTTCATTAGGTGACTTTGAAATCTTAAAATTCCCCAGGGTTCAGCTTTGATTTCCCTTGGGTTCAGCTTTTAACATCTTAGGAAAAAGGACAAAAAAACCCCACAATCATTTCCTCAGCGCCGCTGGACAGGGGAGTCAGAGCCAAGAGGAGCAGCAGCTCTGCTGTGGGAAGGCTTCTGTTTGCTCAAAACCCAGCTGGGTGCTGAGACCTGGGTGCTGTGACTGTGACAAACTCCACAACATGGCTGCAGTCACAGATCCTCTCTCACACACATATCCTGGCAAGTTTTCAGTCCTGTTCCGGTTGTTTGGGTGCCTGAAGCGTCCAAAAAAGCACCGTGAACGTTCTTCTCAAACAGCATTAAGGTGATGCTTAGCTCTGGGATGAATTGATAGGCACTGTTAGGCTTTTTAATCTTTGCCTGGGCTTTTTTAGTCGTGCTGAAGTTCTGCTGACAAGGTTTTCCTATTTGGGTTTTATGCTGTCTGTTTAAAGGGGACATCAACTTTTATGTTTTCCAGTCAGAGGCAAGGCTTTTTTAGGAGAGACAACACAGCAATTGAAGGACAGAGGGAGCTGAGATGAAAGGAGGCTCTTGCCTCTGTGTGGAATGAGCAGTGGAAATCCATGCAGCATTGCAGGGCAAAAAATGCAGGATCTCCATAGTTTATATTATGCATGTAAAGGAGTGATGTACACTGGTTTGTAATCAGTAAATGCCGTGCAAATAAATGTGTGTAAACCAAAAATTGGAATCTATTTCCATAGTGCATGTAAACAATGAAGCCTTCTAGTGTTCTCTTCAGTGTAAATGTTAATCTAAAAATGACATTACTACAAGTTTATGCAACTTTACAAGAGAGCCACAATTTACATTCCTGTCTCACCAGCTCTAACAGCAGTTTGGCAAACAGGAGCCATTCAGTGATGGGCATAAACCAGATAATTCCACCACGGAGCATCTCCTTCAGCCACAACCTTCATTCTTCATGCAGTTCAGGGACTGGTGTTGTTACGTTCCCTGCATAATGCAGCTCCCTGCACATGGGAGGATTTTCATATATTTGCATAAGCAGAATAAAGGCAGAAGTAGGGGGTGGCAGGGAATGGCTGGGGCTGAGCTGCACAGAGCTGAGTCCTGGGGGGTGTGAGCAGAGACAGAGCTTGGCCCTGGTTGGGGCTGGAGGAGCAGCTGCTCTGGCTGTGTCTGGACTCAGACAGTGAGAGCTTGGGAACATCCCTGGCAGCTGCAGGATTGGACAGAGGGACACACCTCTCCCTCTCTTTGATATTCTGGAGAACACAGGGCAAGAGGAAGGATAAATGGCACCAGCCTTTAAAAGGCTTGGAGCTGCTGAGAAGTGGGAACAGAACATCTGGCCGAGCTCCGGGGAAGGGCAGCCCCACATCTCAATTCAACCAGCCTGTGGGGAACAGCAATGCAGAGAGAAGTGCACATTCTGACAGGGCTCCTGTGGTCAGGACATGCCAGTTCCTCTGGAGAAAAGCTCTCATGGGAGCTGTGTGCCTGGAAAGGCAGATCCCTGCCTGGCTGCCCTGCCTGCTGACCCAGGTGAGCTCTGAGCTGCATGGGCTGAGCACTAGCACAGTTCTGCAGGGCTGCTCCAGAACAGCAATCTCCTTTCTCAGCCCAGAATGAAATGTTTTGATCGTCCTCCTGAGGAATTCCAGAAAGCAGCACAGAAATATTTTAGTCACTGAACCTTCCCAAAGAGATGTGCATCCTGCTGGGCTTGGACAAGGATGTCCACATCCTGTCCCCTGTGAGACCTCCCACGGTGGGGCATCTTTTCCCCTCCACATGCCAAGCAGAGGCTGTGCCCAGCAGGGCTGCTTCCAGCATGCTTGTGACAGCAATGACTCTGCACGTTCATCTCCCATTTCTTCAGAGCAGCAGACTATGGTCCAGTGGCTTGGGAACATATTTTAAAGGCTAACAAGGCAAAGAGAAGATTTTACCCTCTTCTTTTAAAAAAAAAAATATTTCCCTTTTTTTTTTTTTCTTGTGTACAGATTATTCATTCTGCTTTCAAATCAGGCAGATGCTTATTTCAGCAAAGAAGCTGTTACATTAAAAAAAAAAAAAAAAAAAA
>VXAY01004361.1:885614-941028 GCA_013399855.1 Oxyruncus cristatus | reverse complement strand
AAAAAAAAAGAAAAAAGCTGTCCTGTTAGATGCACATAATAATTCTGTTCTGGCACCAGGAGCACTGGGACACGGCTTGACCCCTCCCATTATAGGGTTTTTTTCTATTTCTGGATCCCTCTAGTGTTTCCCTTGGGTTCCAGAATGTATTTTGTTTTCCCCTTTCTTTTTTGCTGATTGCCACCCACCAGTCTCTGTAAATGGAACAAGATGTGTCCCGCTGGGGCAGCCGGAGCCATCCAGGCTGGATTCCTGTGTTAAGCTGCTAAGAGCAGGTACAGAACCCAAGGACACATCTGCACAGGAACCCAGGGAGCAGCTTTGCCTGCAGCAGGCAGAGAGGTGGGTTTGAGGCAGCCCTTGGTGCCAGGGTCTCCCCTCCAGGCAGGGTGAAATCAAATATTCCTGTGCACAGCCAGCAGTTCCCGTGGCCTGGGGAAGGAGCGTCCTGGAGCAATCCCAGCTTCCCTATGGAGAGCCCTGGGCAGGTGGTGCCTGCTCTGCTCCTGGGCACAGGGAGGAGGGAGGCAGCACTGGGCTGGCAGGTGTGTGCACTGGGGATGCTGTTTGCTGGAAGCTCCATGCCTGGGGTGATCAGAGCCATTCCAAACCCGCAGCTCTTCCTCCTCCACCATTGACATGGTGACCGTGAAGGATTTATGGGAAGCTCCATGAGGTTCCCTTCACCAGGGAGTCGGTTTTTTTCCTGGTTAAATGCAACCCATCAGGTGAGAAACACGGAGAAGGAGGAAAGGAGAGGGGTAGGGGTGGCATTTACACCCACCCAGCTGTCTGGGCTGAGGCACCGCAGCGCAGGCTGCAGGCAGCTGCCTCCTCCTCCTCCTCCTCCTCCTTCTCCTCCTCTTCCTCCTCCTTTTCCTCCCTCCCTGCCAGACTCCTCTCAGCTGCCTGGCCCTGGAACCACTGTTCCAACAGGACAGAGATCCTCCCCAGGCCTGTGCTCTGTGGTGTGGGAAAGCCTCTGACCTGCTGCAGCACCTGCCCTGGGAGGGAGCCTTGAGGTCTGGCAGAAGCAGCTGCGAGCGGGGCCAGGCTGGGCCAGTGCAGAGGGAGGGGATCCTCCAAAGGGTCTCTGATGCTTCTAAATCAAAGTCCTGCTGACAACACAGAGCACTAAATGCCTGCCTGGGGCCCTGCTCCCACAGTCATGTGATGACATCAGAATTTAAGCTTTAATTAAGAGATGAGTGCGGGGAGGGAGGGAAGAGTCTCCAGCCCTTATGGCTGCAAAGGAAAGCTGGGAAACATGACCTGAGTGCAACCAACATCTGCTTTAATGTGCAGACAGCTCCCAGCAGAGGGGTGAGCAGCTGGGAGAGGAAGCCATTCCATCGAATTCCCAATCAAGTCAAGCCTGCTTGTGCTTCTGCTTGCAATGAAAGAGCTTACTTGGAGAAAGGAGAAGTTCCAGAAAAGCTGTGTTATGGCAGAGTTACACAGGAACACTAAAAAGGCTTGGGTTGGAAGGGACTTCAAAGATCATCTAGTCCAAACCCCCAGTCATGGCCAAGGGTGTCACCTGCTAAATCAGGGTGCCCAGGGCTCTCATGCAGCCTTGCAGGGCCAGATTTCACACTGTCACAGCCTCTGCTTGTGGACATCTCCCAGGGACACACCTTTGCAGGGCTCATTGAAGGAGAACCCTTTTTGATGGCCAAGCTCTCAGCTGGCACACCAGGCTCTGGAGGCTCACAGATGTCTGATGTTGCAACAACATCTCACTCCCAGGGGTGAGGATCATGAAAAAGTCAATGGAAGAGCTGTTCCCATTGTAGCTGGGACCTGTCGCTGGACTAGGACTTAGTGAAGCATCCTGACACTGTGAGCCTGTAGTTTCTGCAAGAGAAGTGCCCCTCTGAGAGGTGCAAACAGAGTTTTCATGGACTGGTAGTGACTGGCAGGTTTGCTGGAGCATGGGCTGGGTTTGAGCACTGATTTGAGCATCTGAGCATCACAGAGCACTCAGGGCATTCAGCTCGGGTGAGGATGCACTGACCAGTGAGGGACACTGCCTCCCCACGGAGACCTGGAGGTGGAAGAAGCAGTGTTATGTCAGGAAAGCAAAGGTGTTTTATTGTCTGTGCGTCCCTGAAAATTGTTTTCATTGTCCATGCATCCCTGCCCAACCTCATTTTGCTTTCTCTCCCCTTTCTCCTATGCTGGTTCATTCCCTCTCAGCAAAGGCAAACCCAACCAGTGAGTATGCAGCATTAAATATTTCAGTGTTACCTTCTAGCTCCTGAGCAAAACCCCAGAAAGAACATTACTTTTAACTCCCCTCCAAATGTCTGGGGTTGACCCTGGGTAGTGCAGGCTCAGAGCCAGGGGTGAGGCTAATCACAGACCTTGGGACACAGGGACAGCTGTGTGTTGCATGGTTAGGGGCAAGCAGGAGAGATGGGAACAAGGCAAGAAGGTTTTCATCCTCACTTCTGGTTAAACCCAAATGAATAGTCCCTACCAGACTATTGGCATTTTGTCTTCCTTCCCCTGTTTTCCTCCCCTTACCCCCCATGCATGCACAGACTGTGAGAGTCTCAGATTCCCCCTCCCACCCATAAATGACTGTTTCTTGGGAGTATTTGATATTTGGGAGTTTGTGCTGTACTGTGCAGCAGGTGAGTGTTGCCAAGTCACGTGAGGAACTGTATCTCAAGATTATTTAATGTCTCTTCAAAGCCCACACTTTCCGAGTCCTGTGATTATGTAAGTGTCTCAGCTCAATTTTTTTAAAGTAAGTTTACGGCCCTCGTAATTGCAGAGGAAAACTTGATGATACCACTCCTACATACTCCAGAAAGCAGAAGGGGAAAAAAAAAAAAAAGAAAAAAAAAAAGAAAAAAAGGAGGAAAAAAAATCCCATGAAACTTACCAGATTTTAAAAGTCTCATGAATTTTAAAACCAATCTCTTAATTCTTTTTTTGAGCCTGACTGACTCATGATTTTCAAGCAGTTACCAATGTGGCTGTAGGGTTTGCAAGGCTGGTTTGTTATGCTATTAGTTAACTTACATAAAATATCCAAACCCAGGGAGACTCAGAAACTGAGTATTGCACTTTGGTGCCCGTTTGGAGACAACAGGGTCTTTTCTTCTGTGTAGATGCCAAGGATCTCCTCTTAATCCAGGTCTCCAGTCACCACCGGAGCATAAATATTTCCCCGAATTATATTAGTGTTAATCATATGAATGAGGATAGCCATAGTATTGATCTTCATAATGCTTAGGTTATTAAATCTGAGTTTGAAGGTAGTTTTGTGGTGCAATTCATAACAGCAAATCATGTCAGCATGCATAAGCAGGGACAGCAGGCCACGGAGCAATGGCACTGCAAAACCCAGGGAGAAATGTGTTCTGGAGCCTTCCATCCTCCCACAGGATTACACACCAAACAGACACTTGTGGCTAAGTCAGCAATGCCAGAACCGAAGTTTTGCTAATTGTTTGGTGATTTCAGATGAACTTGATTGATCTGAAAGGAGAAAAAAAGCCTTTGAATGTTGAAACAACTTGTTCCAATGTTCTGTATGCACCTCCCGGGGGGCCTTTTTTCATTATAGAATCACAGAGGGATTTGGATTGGAAGGGATACTAAAGACTGAATTCTTCCAACTCCCTTCCATGGGCAGGGACACCTTCCACTAGACCGGGTTGCTCCAAGCCCTGCCCAACCTGGCCTTGAACACTTCCAAAGATGGGACAGCCACAACAACATTCCTGGAATATTTACACACACACACACACACACAAAACCAGGGATGCTGGTGTGATAAGATGTAGAGGGATGACGACTATTACCATCAAGTGGTGGGCTTGCCTTCCACATGCATGTTTCCTCAGGCTGTCTCATTCCATTTGAGAGCCATGAAACTGGAGAGGAACAAACCCCTCTGTGCACACAGGAGCATTGATGTGGGAGCTACATGCAGACATTGAGGTGTCTGGAGCATCTGGCATGGCCTCCAGAAGATTAAAGGAAATCTGAGAATGCTTCCCTGTGAAATGACTCTGTCATAAGGGACAGAAATTACCAGCTCTTCCAGCATGTAACAAAAGAGGAACCAAGACTGTGCAAGAGGCTGAATGCTACTATATAATAAGCTTACAGGATAATTACCAACTGTACTTGGGCTTAATTTTCTTCTGCAGAAGACTCATAAAAATAAGTTTATTGTTTGCACTCTGAGGGAACGGAGATATTTGCATCAGGTCTTTAAAAGAGACAGTGTTTTATCTCCCCTTTGAACATATCAGCTTCCATTGGTGACCATCTCCTGCATGGTTGTGGGTGAGCACGCAGAGGGAGAGATTTTCTATGCACAGCTGCTGTCTGGGAGCTGGCAAAGGAGAATCACAGCTCTCTGTCAGGGCCTTGCAAGTGTTTGCAACACTGGAGTATGATTTTCACCCATAACAGAGGGGATTGTGCACTGAAAGGGGAGAGGAACCGGTGGAGTTCTACAAGGATGGAGGAAAATAAATGACAGGATGGCAAAGTATTTGCATTTTAGGTGCCATAAAATTGTCTCAGTGGGATAGGAAAACATTTTCTCCAAAGCAAGGTTTTGTCAAAACGCTTTATTTTGTTGGTAGGGTAGTGATGAATTAGATTCAACACATTTTTGAAGTCCCAGCCCCTCCGGTCACCAGTGACTACGGTGAAAGAGGGAGATCTAAGAAATGAGCTATTTTGACAAAATTTTGTCTAGTGAAAACATTACAAGCTGTTCCAGATTCCTCCAACATGGAACAAAGCCAGATTCTGCAGCCCTGAAAGTAGCTACTAAAAGGAATCCTCTCCTGGGCAGCTCCAGCCACAGCTGAAGCTGGAGCTCTCCCAACCGGGAACGATTCAAGCTTTGTCTGGAGACACAGAAGTGGAGCCCTTACCAATTACAGCTGAGTTATCCTCAGGTGCCACGGGGACACTGCACAGGGACTGAGGAGTAAAGGATTAGCCACTGCGCACAGAAATATTGAGCAACTCACTACTACCTCCTATTGTGCTCATGCCAGTGGAAATCCTTCTTAGGATGGCATATTTTATTCAATTTTTAAGAGCTCTCAATTTTTCATTTAGGAAGGGGAGCTGGAGCAGCATCTGATCCGTAATCAATCAGCCCTCGCAGGAAAGCTCTGAGGAAGGGCTCCTGCTCTTTAGTCCTTTATCTTCTCTGAGAACTCACAGAAAATGTATTTCTGGATGAGAATTGTATTTCTGGGAGTGAGGGAGAGGGAAAACTACAGCCAGGGCCTCACCTGAATCTTACAGACCTCTGTCCTGGATTAACTATCCTGTAGTAACTGGCCCTACAGAAACTATCCCCAAACACACCACTTTGTCTCCAGAAGCAGCAGATGATCTTGCAGATAAGCTTGGCCCAGAATTAAAAGAGGGATTTAAGCCTTTTATGTGAGTACTTAACTGCCTAAGTGCCAAATTCCTGCAGTTTTTAGTGGGCATTACAAAATCAGAGGCTTTTGAACAGGATCTGCTACAATCTTAAATGAGGCCATCCATAACATAAGGCACGAATTTATTATCCCTGGTAGTAAATCACTACAAATGCACAATGATAAAAGGATGAATAGCACACACAGCTCATCCAGGGATCTCAAAGCTCTTTGGAGTTCCTTAGGATAGTGGAGGAAAAGGCTGAGTTTTGTTTGTTTGTTTCGAATGAATAAATTAATCATTAGTAAAATATTATGCAGTTCATCAGATATATTATTCACTAGCTATTTGTCAAAATAACGGCTCAGTCATATATTACCAGAACTAAACATTTATAGTGTGTGTATATCTAGTCATCAGATGACTTATTCAGGCTTTTGGAGAATTATTGACCAGTTAAAGCACTGCTCCCCCAGGAGGCAGAGACATGTCAGGATGTGAGCTCTTGTGAATTTGGACCATGGTTTTGCTGTGTTGCTGTTTAGAACCTGATGCCACGAGCAGAATCCTGCGTCTGGGTTTCCTTTTGGCACTACCTCAGTAAAACCAGTCTTAATTCTGGTTATCTCTAGCCAGGGCCAGGTTTATCTCAGGTAGGAAAATTCATCTACTTATTCAGGATCAAACTGTGATCTGAGTTCTCCGTGCTCTTGTAGGACCAGTGTCTGACTCCAACACCAAGGTCCTCATCCCTTCATAGTTACCTCAGCTTTAAGTATCTCTCCACCTTCCAATGGCAGCAACAGAGGGTTTAGGAATCCCAGTTTGTGACAGATCACACAATTTCAGTAAGGCTGGGATATAACAGAGGAGCCCTTTACCAGGTCCCTCCCAGCTCCCTCTGCTGTGCCAGCGACCTGGACTCCTTCCAAAAGTGCCTCAGCAGAGCAAAGCTACGTGACTGACACTCACCACCTCCCCTTGTCGTCCGTGACCAGCATCCCAGAAGGCTGCAGCTTCTTCCAGGCCTTTATTGGTGTCAGTGCAGCCTCTCCCCCGGGTTTTATTAGGGAAGCTGATGCGAAATCACCCAGCTTCCTCCTACTCGATAAAAAGTGTTTATAACCCAGTAAATTCTAACATATCAGCAGCTTGTTATGGAGGGAAAAGGTCACTGGGAGAGAAAGGGAGGGAAAAAAAAAAAAAGGGTGCCCTTCCATCTGAAGTTCTGGCTGGGTGCAGACTAAGGAGTCAGAGCTAGGAAAATATCTTTTGATATGATAAAGTCTCATAATAGAAAATGTTGCTGCAACACAGGCCTCGTTTCTTCAGATAAATATTTAATATAGATCACTAAAGATTAATCGAGTACAGAAAAGTGTCTCTCCTATGGTTGGTGTAAAGAAAACATCTTCTCGTTAATTTATTATGGAGCCTGAAATGAGAAAAATCCTACGGAGAGAAAAGCAGGGTATGGTTTCCATAGAGAAGCAGAGCACCACACCAGAATTTATTTAGTGTGTGGGCAGAAGACTTCCCAGAACCAGCTGCAGCGTGGCGTTTGAGTGATACAAAATCCCAGTGTAGGAAGAAGCCTCACAGAGTCCCTGCGTCCCGCTGCCCTGACTCCTGCAGATCCCAGGCTTTCTAGGAATGGTGAGGCTCTATCACAGAGTCACAGAGTCACAGAATCAACTGGGTTGGAAAAGACTCAGAGATCATCGAGTCCAATCTGTGACCCAACCCCACCCTGTCACCCAGCCCACGGCACTGGTGCCACATCCAGTCTGTCCTTAAACAGCCTCAGGGATGGTGACTCCACCCCCTCCCTGGGCAGCCCATTCCAAGGTCTGATCCCTCTCTCTGTAAAGAATTTCTTCCCAATGTCCAACCCAAGCCTCCCCTGGCACAGCTTCAGACTGTGCCCTCTTGTCCTACTGCTGGTTCCTGGGAGAAGAGACCAACCCCTACCTGGCTACAGCCTCCTGCCAGGGAGTTGTAGACAGCACTAAGGTCTCCCCTGAACCTTCTCCTCTCCAGACCTGTGGGCTCTCAAGAGCTTCCAGGAAAGGGCATTCAGTCCTTTTGGAGTAAAGTGATGCCCCAAACTCACTTTGAGGAGAGGAGCCCCAGATCCTGGAGGCTTCTGGCTTTAGCCAGAACTCCCCATAACCATCTCCCTGAGATCTCCAAGGCACTGTGGCCATTTCACTGCTCCTGCTTGTACTGGGCACTAAAGAATCCAAGGTGTCAGTGTGAGATTTCCATCTCCCATGATGTTGGGATGTGTTCAGTCAGCTCCACTGTGATGGGTGGATGACAGGATCCCTGTGCTTTCTACAACCTCATCCACAAAAACCACCTCCCCAAGCATTTTGCAGCATTAAATAGGACAGCCACGGAGAATAAATCATAAATAGCAGCAGAGACAGTATGAGGGAGAAAACAAGAGTCACAGGCAACGAAGGAGAGATAAAAGATCCAATTTCAGCTGAGACTGAAATGGAACAAAGAGTCAATGAGATGGAGAGATACACGGGGGTTGTTCCAGATGGCCAGCTCCATTCATGTGAAGCCTCTTGCACCACCAGCATCTTGTGATGAACTTACGAACAAAGGGGCACCACTTGCTTTTCGATGAAGTGGGCAGAAGGGTCTGGCAGATCCGTCTGTGCTCAGGGATGGGGGAAATAGAAGGGCCCCCTCCTGAAATGTGTACTTTAAAGACAAGAAACAATTCTGGAGAGAGGGAGGTATTTTCCCACCTCTCCAGGAAGCCATGTTTAGCTGTTTCTCTGGAGGTGATGCTTTCTTTTTCTGCTTGACCTTTTCCTACGGACACCTTCCCTGTTTTAGGAATGTTCGTGTTCAAGTAATTGCCAGAACACTGCATGTTTAGCTCTCCCAGGGAATGAGGCTGGCAGGAGAAAGGTTGAACGCCACTGGTCATATCCCAGTCATACTGCTGGGAGGTGAGCAGGAACATGGGAAAACCATGCTTAGAAGGGATGGTTTCCTGTGGGTTTTTTTGCCACGTGCTGCTCAGAGCGTCTCTTCTGCTGCCATGATCAGCTGAACTCTCAGGACACCTTTTTTTGTTTTGGCTCACGTGGGAGATGGTGGAAGGGCAGAGTGGCTTTAGCACCTGGTATTACAACCCAAGGAACTAAAAGGACGTGGGTGGGTCACACCTTCCCACCTCCCACTCTTCCAGGCACAACATTTTGCCATTTGAAGAACTCTGGTCCTAAACCTCTGAGACACCCTCTTTGTAGACCGGTCTTGACTGCTCTTGGGACCCAGATAACAAAATCCTAAATAATAACTCTCTCTGGTTCTACAACAGGCTCTTGAACTTGATACAGGTGCAAATGGATGGCACCTCTAGCCTGGGACTGTCTAGGGGAAAGTCTGATAGACTTTTAATAGCCCAGGGACTGTTGCAGTCATTTAATATAAAATCATTCTGTGATTAGAGCATTTATTTGTGGCATGTTCTGGTCAGGAGAATTGCAACAGCTAATCATTAACAGTTATCCCACCCCCAGGACAGACTTTGGCTGACCAAGGGTGTCTTATTTTGTCCTCTGCAACCACCACACCTGCACTGCAGCTTGGTCCCTGTCACCTTGGCGGGGGCTCTCATCAGGCCCCTCCAACTCTGCCTGTCATGCTCCATCCTCCCTGCTGCAGTGAGGCACAGATATAATCTATGGAGCACAAACATGATTTTATAATAAGTTTTCTACGCAGCCAGGATAAAATGCCAAACAGACTCAGAAAACAATCAGTCAGTGAAACTCGGCCCCGGTGATGAGTGCGCTGCTGGTAACGGTCCAGTGCCCAGGAAGATTGAGGCTTTAAATACAGGCACCTCCTGCCCTTCCAGAGAGGAAGAGGGGCAAGGAGAGATGGGCAGGAGGGAGGACGAGACTCAGGCAAGTGGGAATGCCCAGAATATCCTGTTGGGATAAAACGGGAGCAATATCAGACTGCACAAAGACACCTCAGTGCGGACTCTCTTCTCCAGAGATCAGCAAATTCACCCTCAGCTGGGCTTTGGAAGTGGCAGTGGAAGGAGCAGGGACAGGTAGGGCTGCTGCAGGGACAGATCTGAGCGAGATAAACATGCACTTGTTGTGGAGGCCTCTGGGTGCTGCTCTTGCACAGAGCCGGATAATTCATCCCTCCCACCGTGGGTACTTTTGGGAGCCTCTCTCCCCTCCATCGGGTTTGCAGCAGCCCCTGCCCTGGGCAAGTTTATATCAGGTTCCATGTCCTGCCACAGATTATGGTCTGCAGGATCCTAAATCTGTGCTGCTCCACACACTGCAACAGCTGGGGGAGAGAAAAACAGAAAGGAAGGCTGGGAAACATAAAGAGGGGAAGCAACTCCTTCCAGGAGTTGGAAGGAGGGCAGGAGGAAGGAGGAAACTGGGTGCTTTGGTGTGGAGGGAAGAGCTGAAACACATCCCACTGGCTGGAGCAGCAGCTCAGCCACACTGGGGGTTCACCCCAGGTCAGAGAGGGCAGGGCTGTACCCCAACAGAGCAAGGAGGGAGCCATCGTGTCCCCCTTCCTCCTGGCATGTCCTCAGGCACTGGGAATTGTGAGGTTTCCAGTCAGCAGCAGGAAAGATCAGGACCAGCTCTCTACCAGAGTGCACAACTGTTGTTATTTTTCAGGCTTTGTTCCTTGTAAGAGTTGGGGGATTCACATTAGCTCTTTTCCTGTCTTCTCTAAGTACTCCAGGCTTGAGTCATATAATTGTATAACTCACAACTTCCATTTAAAAAATAAGAATAGGCTGCCTTTTAGGATTGCGAGGAAAAGCCAGAAAATACAAGTGTTTAAATCTCAGAACCCAGAAGGCAAATAAAAAGCATTGCAGATACTGTTGTTTTGCTCAGTAGATAAATATATACATATGCATGTGCTTCAGAATTCTGGGGTCCAGCTCATTCTTTCGGAGCAGAGGCTCAGATGTGCAATAGCACATAATCCCCTCCTCAGCCCTGTGGAGCCTGAGCTGCAAGAGGAGCTGATAATTTTAACTTTGCCCAGTTCATCCCCCCCTGAAATAACCATGAGGAAAGGTCTTCATGGAATCACAGACTGGTTTGGCTTGGAAGGGACCTGAAAGATCACCCAGTTCCAACCCCCTGCCATGGGCAGGAACACCTAAGGGTCTTCTTAGATTTTTTGCAGCATCTGATCCCCCCAGACTAAATTTTCAGCCTCAGAGAATCCTGGCTTTTAACTTAACACAACCCAAAAAGTGTACCATGAGAGAGAGCACAGGCAAGAGGGGAAGGACCAACCTCACAGAAATTCCCATCCAGACTCAGCAAAGGGTTCCCATACCGTGATAAAAGCACAAAGCAAACACCTGCCAAGCCAAAATGAAAATCTGAGACCTAAGAGCACTTAATAAAGGATTACTCCCTTCATCCTCTATTTCACTCACCACTAAAGTTAAAAAAACCCCACCCAACTTGCCCCTAAAAACCAAACTAAACCAAAAACCTTTCCCCTGAAAATAAAAAAAAGAATTAAAAAACCCAAATACTATAGAAAATAAAATAAATTAAATTGAAAATAAAATAAAGCCCAACTCTCCTCACACAGCTGACTTCTCTTTCCCCTAAACAGCCCTTGAATGGTGAGGCTATAAATCTTTGCAGCTGGTCTTAACTCATCCCTCAGGAAAGAGCCTTGCATGTTCAGGGAAGGGCTCAGCTCCAGCCCTCTGTCCCATAACCCTAAATTTGGGTGCAGGGGGATATCTCTGCTCACAGCCTAAAGACCTGCTGGGCTTTGAGGCTGCCTATGCTGAAACTGAGGAGGTTTTGCTCTTAACTTCTCCCAGACTTGAATTTCCCCTCTGGCCATCAGCATGTGAGTGGATTTTGGGGTTTTTTTTGTAGCTGAACTTTGGGGTTTTGTAGCACTTTGTACAAGCAGGTGCTCGTGTGGCTCCGTGCACATTTTGGGGCAGGTTGCATGTGATTTCACTGAGCTCCCTCCACCGTGGTGCAGGTTTGGGGCTCCCAGCATGGCTGTAACAGCCCCTCTCAGCTATTTCGGGTCCTTTTTGCACTAGAACAGTCTCCTGGCTGTGGCGTATCGATAAACCTGCAGGATTTCAGGCAGGCACAGCCTGAAGTGGTACAGCCCAGCATCCCCCTTCTCCCCCGGACCATCCAGCATGTTCTTTGCTGATTTGAACACAACAGTTGCAATCAGTATAACCTTCCTGCAGGGAGTGGTTTGGATTTCCTCAGATTGATTTCACAGCCTTTGGGGTCCTGTTACCTGACAGATGATAAACGCTGGGGGGGTGCATTTGATCCCTCTCACTTCTGGTATCAGTCAGGTCCAGTACCCTCCCTGTGACATAACTCCAGCTCCCTCCACTTCATGATTTTCCACTGCCTCCACATGGCTTTTGTGACCTCCACAAAAGGGCTGGGATTCGGGAATCAGCGCAGCGGTGATTTTTAATAGACGTATTTCTGACAGGACACGAGGAAACGACCTCAAGTTGCACCAGGGGAGGTTTAGATTAGATATTGGGAACATTTTCTTTGTGGAATGGGTTGTCCAGGATTGGAGCATACGTGGAAGTGTTCAAAAACTGTGTGGACGTGGCGTTTAAGGATATGGTCTAGCAGTGAACGGCTTAGATGGTTGGACTTGATGGCCTTGGAGGTCTTTGCCAATCTTAAAAATCCTGTGATTCTGGCTCTGCATCTGTTCTCTGTGGCTGAGGTGGTGTTGTGGTTTTTTTCACATCACCCCCACCCTGAGTGAGGTGTAGGAAGCAGAGCATCCTGCTGGACTGAGCCCTGGGCAGGCAGCAAGGACCACGGGCATTTTTTTGGCACAACCAAAATAGGGCAAGCAACCCACCATCTCCTTCAGTCCTCACGTTGTCCTGCCTCTTAGATGTGGGTGAATTTCCTTCATGGCTGGGCTGTATCCCGGATCTCTTCCTTGGAAAAGTTGTTCCTCCCCTGCTGCTTTAGCTTCTCCATCGACAGTGACACATTTGTTTAAAGGTGCTTTGAGATCCACATATCAAAGTCACAAATAGCAGCTAAAGAAAACATGACTCATGATGGGGACATTGCCAAGAATGTGCCTGAATAACCAAGTGCCTCAAAAGCTTCACAAACAGATCCCAGGAAACAAAGGCATTTGCATTCACTAGTCCCTGTTCCCTGGATAGGACAGGACAAAAATAAAGCTTTTCCTTTATGAAATGTTGCATAAAAAGTGTGGTTATCTTTTCATTGCAGGCCACTTTGCAGCATGCAAAGAGATTGCCTTTCTTCATGAGTTTGTGAATTTTTATTTTATTGCAGTCTTTTTATTTCCTCCATCAAAACATGCCTGAGTTTGAAATGGCATGACTAGGAATGAAAATTAAATACATCAAAACCGATTTTTGCAGAAATGAGATTTTGGAGCAACCAGGGAATGTTCAAGGCTTTCTCACAGCTTGTGTTCAGTTTTTTTGCTAAAGAGGGATGTAGTCTGAGGAAATGGGTCACCTTTTTCCTAGAGAAAATTTCCTCAGTGTTACTGTAATTCTGAAATGTCGTAAGCTTTTGGGGACAGTTTTTTTCCTCTTTTTTAATCTCAAACAAAGCCCAAATGTCTCTGATTATGGATGACTTGAATTTTGCTGCAGCCATACTCTGCAGCCTAATTTTTTTAGCCCTTAACCTCTTATCCCATGCTATTTGCTAGTAATTTCAGTCACAGCCACCATCTGAATCCTGCTCTGAGAGGGAACATCCTCGGCATAGAGCCACTGTGTATATCCCTGTTTGCTGGATGCCATTGTTTGGAAAGCAATCCTTGGCCACTGGCCTGAATGTGGCAGCACAGCTTGGAAACCCAAGGGATGTGGAGCCCCAGCTCTCAGGGCGAAGGCACAGAATTGGGTGTCCTGAGGAACCACTGTTTTCTCCCAAACCAGCTTGGAGGAAATAATGCCACAATGCTATAGGAGTAAAGGAGCAAGGATCAATGTGGGAGGGAAGCATGGCTTCATTTTTCTGTGTCAAAACAGCTTTTGTTCACTTGCATTCTCATCCCTCTGCCATGTAGTCACAGGTGCTTCCCTGCGAGATCCCTTGGAATGGCGTGGGTGATGAGGGATGCGAGTCCTTATCCCATCTCCTGGGTCACTTTGGTTCTGTGCTGGGTCTAGGTGTGCCTTTGGGAGCTGGCAGTGCTTTGTCTGTCCTGTTGCACCTCTGCAAGTTCTGTTTTCCTACCTATTCTCCACATGCAGCCCGGAGCACACCCTTCCACCTGGTGGATGGCAGGGATGGGGATGGACCCTCTTCACTTCACTTAACCTGGACTAAACCTCCTCAGCTGCCCTGCAGCAAAGGCTCCCTGGTGGGAACAGGTGGCTTTGCCAACTGGCTGCCTTCAGGCATCCAAGCCACCCACCAGCTCCTGCCTTGCGTGCTCCCTGGTGTCTCCATCAGCTGAGGATGACTCAGGGCAGAGGGGGTGGGCGAGAGGGGACAGCTTTCCCATCACTTGCTGAGCCCACAAACGTGGCAGCTGTGCCCAGCTGGCCCTGCCAGAACTGCCTGGAGGGCCCAGCTGGGCACAGGAGTCAGGAGAGGCTTTGGGGTTAAACATCCCTTTTTTTTATTTATTTTTTTTTCCTTTTTCCTCCTGAATCGGTGAATTCGAGCCCTTGCCAAGTGAGCAGCACAACTGACCAGAGGGGGGGTGATGGCTCCATTTTCCAACAACAGTTGGAGTTTTGAAACATGGTTGCATGCTGAGTTGGAGAAAATTTCGTGCTTTTTTGAGAGGAAAAAAGGGCAATCAAGGCTAAATTTCCGATATTACTTTCCCAGTATTGACAAATGCTGTGCTTAAGCCCCCGGCAGTGCAGCAGCCAGGTACCCTCGCCTGCAGCGGGAGGAACTGAGGTTCAAGTCCACATTTCTCAGTCTTTTTTCATCTGAGCAAACTGTGAATCATGATAAGTAAAGAGCAAAGTTTGGGGCTGAGGTGTCACGGGCTGAGGTTATCAGCCAGCTCCAGCTAAAATTAGGAAGAAAAAGCCTGTAGTCCACACACACCTACTTCTTCAGGAAATGAAGGAAGTGCAGTTTAATGAAATGACTTGTTCCAAACTGTGTTCTTGTTACAGCCTTTGAGTCGTGCTGTTGTGCTCATATGAACAGTGGTAGGCTGTGAATCCAGATGGTGAATTTTGGGACTGGTAGGCTGTGAATCCAGATGGTGAATTTTGGGGCAGGGAAGGCACAGTTTGCTGGGGGGCTCCACGGGGTAACAGGGGCTCACCAGGACTTAACACGGCCCAGTCCTCCCCTGGGTGAGTTGTTGTCTGCTCTAAAAATTAAACTCTCTTTGCCCGTCTTCCATTTCAAACTTGCTTACAAAAGCAGCAGATTTAAATATTCTTATGTACTAATTAGCCATAGGAGGAAGGACTTCATCAAGAGTTTAATCTTCTACTGGAGTCTGAATGGGTATGGGTCTGGTTTTGTGGGGGTTTTTTGAGGTTTTGGTTTGGATTTTGGTTTTTTTCTTGGGTAATTTTGGTGGGGAGGGGGTGTTCGTTTTGTTCTGTTGGTTTGTTTTGTTTGGCTTTTCTGTTTGTTTTGCTGCTTTTTTAATTGTTATTCCCTTATTCATTGGTTGTGTTTTGCTTGGTTTCCCCCACACACACCAGTTGCTACAGCACGAGACTGAATGATTTGGGGCCTTTTCCTGTCTATGCCCTGTGCTCCTTTACACTTTTGGTTACTTGTCTTGCTATCCTGTGTCTTGGCTCCCCTTCCAACTTGCTCAGCTCTCTGGACAAGGATTGTGTGCTGAAAAAAAGGAGTGTACAGGGAGGGAATTGAAAGAAGTGTGGAGAAGAGAACCTAAAATCATACAGATTATCCCAGGTTTCCTCAAGAATACCTAAAATTCCTTGAATGACTCAGATGTTTCCATCTGTCACCTCAAAAGTGCTGTTCTTTGAAAGCATCTTCTTAAGAGCTCCTTGACTTTCCAGGATCAGCTTGATCATGAATTCTGGGTCAGGCTCATAAAAACAGAAATCCAGGAGACCACGCTACGAAAAATAATCTCTGTGTTGTTGCATTCATAACCACAGAATTCAGAGTGCCTGGTTCACAGATGAGTTTCTCTAGGCTATCTCAGGTATTTTAGTGGGAGAACTGCTCTGGCTGCATGTCTCGTGATTTTTATCATAATTCACAGTGAAGGGAAGGGTGTCTCTGTGTTGTCCCTCCCAGTGCTTGGAGCACAGGGCCCTGCAGCCTGTTAGAACAGCTTTCTCAGTAGCTTAATAAACCATGTCTGGTCTGGGTAAGCTTTTAGGGAGAGAACAGCAATGGAACAGAACATTTCCTATTGTTGCTAATGTTTGTTAAGCTGCAGCAGCGTGAACAACGCTGGGAGCTCTTGTGGAGATGTCACTCCAGCTTCCAGCAGCTCCTGTCAACCCTGGTGTAAGCTGGAGTGGCTTGGAAATGCCCTCAGCCCAACGCTGGAAACAGCTGAAATGGTGTGAACAGTGATGGGGACCTCCTCAGCAGCAGGTCTCCAAGGCTGAGGGAGGCTGGTGGTGGGAAGGGTCTCTCCAGTGCCCGAGGTCTGGGCTTGTTTTGCAACAAAATCTGCACGAAGAACGTTACAGGGAGAGTTGAGTGGAATGAGTGTCCCACCGGTGGGTGTGATGGGAGGGGATGGTAGCAGGTGGCTCACGTGGAATACTGGAACAGATCCATGGAGGATGGATGAAGGCAGCTGGTGGGTTTGTGCTGAAGAAGCTCAGAAGTCACTGTGGGTTATCTAAGGATGCACAAACACGTAACGTGGAGGTGACCCCAGTGAGGGAAAAGGGCAGGTCCCTGTTTTAGGATTGCAATGGAAGCTCTGTTTAGATGTGACGTCAGAGGTAGGAACCACAACCACATCCTGGCCGTGATCAAATTTAATGATAAGCAAAATAAATGGTGACCAAACTGACCGGCCTATCTTTTATCTTGCTCTTACCAATGCTGAATCACTCTGCTTTGAATCTCTAGTGATAAATTTATTCCAGCTTTTTTTTTTTTCTTAAAACAAATCAACCTTTTCTGAACCCAACAATTACATGTTGCTTCCTCAGAGACCCAAATACAGTTCTGTCCTAAGAGAGAACACAAGACTCAGAGTCATGTTTGTCTGATTGGATTTTAATTCAGTTCTTGAACAACCTGTTTACTTTCAAGGTCACCTGAAATCCATCTAATTTTGAAATAATTTTCTTTCTTTTTGATTCTTGCAAGCTTTGTGTCATTCTGGACTTATTGTTTACCTCCCTCTCTTTTTACAAAACAACCCTCCATTTTCAGCCCTGGAAAAACTTAATATTTTTAAGAAAAAAGTTGGAGTTGAAAACAAAATTCTGCAACAGGAAAGTCCAACAGGCTAAACTGATTGCCCAGAAAAGTGGGGGTAGTTTAAGTTTAGCTTTCAGACCCCTCAGCCAACACCAAGCACCTGGCCAAAGGATGGATCAAGGGGAAAAGCAACAGAAGATTCTTCCATTGTCCTTCGGAGGCAGGTAGAGGAGGAGGGAGTCCAACAGCATTGTTTAACTTCTGCTGAATGATCCAACACTGATTGTCCTCTCCTTGATTCACTCCTATCCAGGCAAATGCCCTTCTGGGGATAAACCTGCCGCAGCCAGCACAGCCAACACATTTATCAATAGATCAATAGTCAATTTATTTATCTCATTCACCTGCCAGCTGTCATAAGTGAGCCTGCCTGCTTGCCTGGTTGTTATGCAAAATGCTGTCAGACATCCAGCTTAAGTGATTTCTTTTTCATACTTCTCTGGAATTAGATTTTTAGGCTTTTTTTTTTTTTTTTTCCTCCTCTCTTTTATGGCAGAGTTTCAGCCTCTGTCTAATTTGGAACTAGTTTGAATCTACAGACTGGAGTTTTCTTAAATAGATTAGGGGGGATGAGTGCCAAACCCTCACAGGAAACTAATTCTTGTAGGGCCTTTGAAAAGCTCAGCTTTGAAGGCTGACTTCTTCGTGCTGGCCTAGATAGGGAAGAGGCCAAGCTGCAGAGGAAACTGCTGAAGGGATATTGCACTGCTCAGCCTGGGGCTGTCTGGCATTTTGAGGGCACAGACTAGAAATAAAACATCGCTGACCCCACCAGAATCACAGATACCCTGTACAGGCTCATATTAAGCCTGATCTGGTAGCACAAGATAAGCATTATAGTGCTGTTGTCATCTTCATTCCATATCCCATGGCATTGTTTGCACAGTCCAGGGCTCACAGGAGCCTGGAATAGCCCTCACCCTGAGGACTGGAGATAACCAGCACTTTGTACAGCCCATGACTGGGACAAATGGGCTGAGAAAAAGGAAAGGCAAAACAAAACAACCCCTCCAAACCAGCAGCATTGTAGGAATGCCTGGGAGGATCCTGGAGGACTCATGCTATCATAAAACTTGTTTTCTACCCAGATAAGGCTTAAAATGTTCTGTTTTGGTTCACACTCGTTCTGCCAGCTGATAACACTTGTCTGCAACGTGCATAGAGGGGTCCTAAAACGTCTGTCCTAGTGACTGGGAGGTGCTTGGAGGAAAACAGGGGGCAGAGACAAGTCTAGGCAGGTGCTGCTGTACAGACACCAAAATCCAGGGAAGTCTGAAGGCTCTAGGGGCCCTCAGGGAATCCTGATGACATCAGAGCCAAGCAGAGCACACGGAGCAGTGTTTGTGACCTGCTGTTACTGGAGGGGGTGCTGCCTTTGGAAAGGCTCCTCACCTTTGGGAGCAGCTGATGACTTTGAAGGTAAGATTTGTAAAAAAGAGAAAGAACCAGTGAGCAGGAGGAAGTTGGTGCCTTCCCCTTGGCCGGCTCCCAGGGAGCAGCGGGGCTGGTCCTGGCTGCTGAGTGTGCACTGAGTGGGAAGCACTGACTTCCCTGCAGGCAGCCCGTCCATGCAGCAGCAGGAGGGGCTGGGGTGTTCTAGATGGGATGACACAGGCTTTGTTCAGTGTCTTCCTCCTCTGATGGATTTTCCCACCTCCCCCCATTTTTAAACTGACTCTTTCTCCGTGATTGTTTAATGCATTTGATTTCTTTTTCGTTCCAAGCACCAGCCCCTGAGGTCTGTACTGAGCTTCTTTCTTCACTTCCATGCTTTGGTTGTCTTGGCCATTTGAAGATGGGAATTTAATTTGCTCCGATGGCCCCTCTCTCTGACTCCTCTCCCTGGGCAGAGATGCTCATGGCCTTGGATTCTCCTGTCCTTTCTGCTGCTGCAGTGAGGGGTCTGGGTGATGTCCCCATTCCAGGTTTTGACTTTTCCTTTCCATTCAGTAATTTTTTCCCTGTTTTTCTGTTTCCCTGGAGGGGTCATAATGCTAATGAGCACTGGGACGTTCCCAGTGGCCCCTTCTGCCTCTGACATGCTGGCCTGGATGGCAAACTCATTAATGCAAGCTCTGAAAAGGCAAGGATTTTCTCAGACACAGCCTTATTCAATTAAAGCCTGTCCCCTTCCTGTTACAGGGAGGAAAGCCTGGAACAGTCAGTACTTCATCCCTCTTACCACTCAACTCCCTTCCTCCTTCTCCCCTCTAGGTATGAGCATCTACTACCCCTTCCAGCCATTAGAAGCTCCTCAGTGCTTTCTCCAGGGATTAGAGACCTGTCAGGACCTTGGGCTGTCTGAGACATTAGAGCACCAATAAGTGCCTCTCCCCCACGACTCAGACATCAGGTCACAGTTTTTCCTTATCCCATCTCTGCATCAGGGATTCAGACTCTTCCTCCCCGCCTTGCTAAGAGGTTTATCATCTTTCCAAAGCCATTAAAAGCTTCCCTGCTGGCAGAAGTTCAGGTCCTGGCCTGGGATTCCCCTGAGGGTCAGAGGACTCTGCACTAATCCCAGCTGTACCACGGGGTGCCACCATAATCCTGGTCAAGTCTTTGCAGCTTCTTCACCTGGAAACTGAGCCAGGGCAACATTTCTGTTTTATAAAGTGCCTTGAGACCTGCAGAGCCCTCACCTCTGTGTCCCAGGCTGGGGCACTGGGACTGTGGTGCCACGGGTGGGTCTGAGAACCAACCACCAGTGAAACTCCATCCCAGAATGGTTTCTGCGAGGAAAGGTTTCACTGCCCTTTTGAACACATCAGCCGTGATTCCAAGGCCTTGGTGGAAAGCAGATTGAAGGGTTCAGTGGTGACAAACCTAACCCAGTGCCAGGAATTCAGTTTTGGCCCATAGCAGCTGCCTCTCCAGAAAATGCAATTAAATCTAGTGCTGAAAGCTAATAAAAACCCTGGTCTTGGAGGTGTTTCTTCACAGACTTCAGGAGTTTCAGGCTGGAACATTCCCTAAGGCCAGATCTATACTGTTCCCTGCAAATATCACTTTTTTTTTTTATGACCTCAATAATTCTAAGTTTATTTCACTAGCCATATCCATTATTGTTAAGCCTGTTTTCCAAAACTGCACCATAATGTTGGCCTCAGGTGCATCTTGCAGCAGAGTTCTACAGGTTGCATGGAAGATTGCTGGAATTAGAGGGTTGCTTTCCATGTAAAATATTGGAACTGGGGGAAACAAAATTTAAAACGTATTTTTGGACATTAAACGGGAAGTTTAACGAGACCATATCATTTGCTTGACCACTGATGCTGGACCAGATGACCCCACTGGTGGTTTCTTCCAAACTGCACCCCCCTGTGATTCCAATCCCAACAAATCAACAGCACATGAAAAAAGAAAACCGCCAAATACTGTGCAAAACCTGTAAAAAAAAAGCTTGAAAGATCTCACAAAGTAAGTTCAAATAACACACAAGTTAGAGGGAATTGCAACTGGTTCATGGATATTCCATGAGCAGAAGATAAACATCTAAGTTAGTTGCATAAATTATTCACCATAACGTATTTGCTCAGCTTTTCTCATCAGCTGGGAAAGCCACACATCCCAAGCATGTGGGAAGTATGATGGAGCTGGGCTTTCCCCTCACTGCCATGCCCTGGGAGCAGGAAGCCCAGGGGAGGGATGGCATGAATGAGAACTGAGTGGGAAAAGTCTCCCTCACCATCCTGCTTTAGGATGTGGATTCTGCTCAGGGCTCACCCAGGGCATGAATGGGAACTGGAATTCGGCAGCAGGAAAGGCTGAGGATGTGACAGTGATTTCTTTCAAACTCCTGCTTTTGCCTCCTGTCTGTGGTGTCACGAGGTGATGCTGGACCTGACGTAAAAAATGAACTCACTTTCCCTCTGAACACGTTTGCCAAATTTTAATTCTCCTTTCCTACCTTCTCCCACCTTTATTGCCCATTGCTTTCCTATCCGTGGCCCCAGTTTGCACAGTCTATCTCCACGCAGTGACGGAGACACTCCTGGGATTTGGGGTTTGATACATCATAGAATCCTAGAATGGTTTGGCTTCGAAGGGACCCTAAAGCTCATCTTGTTCCAGCCTCCTGCCATGTTGCTCCAAGCCCTGTCCAACCTGGCCTTGGACACTCCCAGGGGTGGGGCAGCCACAGCTTCTCTGAAGGAGAATCTGATCAGTTGCCTGTTTCAACTTCTATGATCTTTGCTGTTAAATTATCTATTCCAAAGCAACAAAACCAAACTCTCTGTACACTATTGAGGAACACGAAGCATTTATCCAGCCCTTTCTGAAAACATTTACCCAGCCCTTTCTGGCTCTGGAGTTTTCTGGTCCCTCCTGACTTTATTGATGGTGCAGGAAGCAGAAATCTGAGAGCAAACGTGTGCTTGGATTTTACAGGAGCAATAATCCCCTCTTTGGAGAGGAAGCACAGATGGCATTTTTTCCTCTGCTCTCTGGTTATGATCTTTATGATGGGAACGTGGGCATGTCTATTTATTGTAAAATTTTGCCTGTCTTTTAGCATCCAGCTCTGCCTCTTCCCATGCAGTGCAATTGCTGGAGGGACCATTCCTTCTTCAAAGGGGATTTCCTTGTGTAGTGAGCTCTGGGACTGCAGCTCTAGTCTGGAATGATTAGAGCAGCATCTCTGTAGTGACAAACTATTTGTCTTTATATTTGAGGTTTTATCTATTATTAAAATCAACCGTGAGACCTGCAGGTACTGGACTTTTACACAGTTCTGGGACAGCAGGGAAAACACTCTTCTCCATACAGGGAATACATGGGCATTTGTTGTATATTTGTTATCTGCAGACAACTTGGGAGACAATGGCCTGGTTCTGTCACTCCTGGTATTAATACCCTGGTGTATCAGGTTTATTTTGGGTGGAGTTTGGGTGTTTTTTGGCCTTTTGACCAAGGCTTTTCTGGGAAAGATGGATGTTTCTGTGGGTTTCAAGGTTTGACACTAATGACTCACAATATAGTGAGAGGTGTGTTTTGTTTTGGCATTTTGACTTGGCTTGTGGAAGCCTGGGAGCTACAGAGGGAGCATTAGCTCAGGTGTAAGGAGTATTTGGAATTAAATAGCTGGCACTTTGCTGTTTTAATGGATACAGCTGCTGTTAGGCAGCATGGGGTGTTTTGATGGGGCTCAATCAAAATAAATACATGTATAATTGCATTAAGTCAAATAACCTCGCACACATAGGGTGGACTGGCTGTAGAATCAACCTGGGGGGGGAAAATGATCTGCTTTGTGATCCTGGCTTTGCAGCTAACTCTCCCAAATCTGCCTATATGTGGGGTGCTCTGCCAGCCAAGTGGGACTGTCATGCAGGCTGACACACACTGACAGGACGTGCTGTGTCAGTGCCAGGTGTTGTCACTCCTGTTGTGCTGGTTGTGACTGGGTGTTACGGATTATTGCATAGTAAAGCAATCTTTCCACCCCAGGATCCTGCTGGGAATGCCAAGTCTGACTGAAAGTTTCCCATTAGTCTTTTATTAGTGCTTAGGTTACAGCTGGAGCTGGGTCTCTCCAGAGAGGGACTCCTACCCCATTTCATACCTTTATCACCATCACCCAGTCCTCAAGTCTGACCCCAAGTCCAGTCACTTAATTCTGGTCAGTGGTCTCTTGATTTCTCATGGTTTTCCACTGTCACTGGGCTGGCCTTCTTCTGAAGTTGCTTCATTCTCCTGGAATTGTCTCCTTGGAATTATCTTCATTCCACTCCTATCTGCTAAATTCAGCTAGTTCCTTGTTAGCAGCATTAATTTTCCCAAAGAAGTTTACTCTTGGTCAGGTGAAAGCTTCAGCTGCTGTAGCTGCTAATGCTGAGCCACTAATGCTAAACAAGGCCATTCACAGAGAACAGAGTGAATCCAATTTCTTCTGTAACTCTGGGATAAAGTTAATTTTTTTCCACAGTAGCTGGTGTGGGGCTGTGTTTTGGATTTGTGTTGGAGACAGCGTTGATCACACAGGGATGTTTTGGCTATGGCTGAGCAGTGCAGGGGTTTCCAGCCCCTCATCCCACCCCACCAGTGGACTGGCTGGGATGCACAAGGAGCTGCAGGGGGAACACAGATGGCACATCTGACCCCAGGGATGTCCCACATCATAGGGCCTCATGCTCAGCACATAAACCTGGGGAAGAAAGAGGAAGGGAAGATGTGCAGAGTGATGGTGTTTATCTTCCCCAGTCCCTGGGATGGAGCCCTGCTGTCCTGGGCATGGCTGAACACCTGCCTGTGACGGGAAGCAGGGAACGAATTCCTTCTCCTGCTTTGCTTGTCTGTGCACCTTTCCCTTTACCTATTAACCTGTTTTTATCTCAACCCACAAGTTCTCTCACTTTTACCCTTCCAAACCTTTCCCCCCTCCCAGCACGGGGCAGTGAACAGGGCCCCTCTGTGGGGCTGAGTTGTCAGTGTTTAATCTGAATAAAATTTTTGTCTTAAACCCAAGTTACAGGACTAAGTGAATGAAAAGTGACAGAGAAGCTCGTGAGTTGATGATCTGGGAGGTAGCTGAAGACAGAGCAGGTGCATTGTAGGAGAGTAGGTATAAATAATACCCTTTGCTTTTAAGAAGGCCTTGCTCAATATTCTTTGAAGGACATTAATAGGTTTCTCATTTTTCAGGTGCTCAGCTGGTGATGTGTTTCAGAGGTCTGATTTTTAGATTGCAGGTGTGCAAGCTTTTCTCCAGGCACTTCCCTCTGTGTAGTTTCAAAATGGATACCTGCAATAAAGAACTGCTTTTGCAAACATTAACTTTCTATTTTTTTTCCCCCCAGTTGCTCTCAGTTTAAAAGCATGGATTTGAGAATCACTTTATTTGGTTGCCTTTTTTTTTAAAGACAAAGAAACAAAACCTCCACTTTCATCCTGGCCTCTGCTTACATCTCAATCGATCCTTTTACGTGGTTTATCTCAAAAATTGGTTTTCAAAATGATCTTTTGCTGTACTCCTGGTGCTGAAAGATTAAGATGTTTGGAGAAAATGTGTTTCCTTCAGCTTTGCTTCGCAAAAGGAAGGCTTGTGGGCAACAGGGATATAACAATGATCAGACTGGGTGAAATCTGTGGTCTAACTGACCAGCTCTTCTGCTGACAGAGACCAGAATTTGCTGCTTTACGGAGAAGATTAAGACCCCAGAGTGTGTGATGGTGAAAGGACCAACCTGACTTTGTTGTAGGGAAATCCAACTCTCTTCCAGACACGTCTGGAGACTCCAAGGTCACCTCCACATCAGCCCAGACCTTGATCCTCCAAGTGTGTTGTTATTGTGCAGTAATGTCTCGCTTTTCCTCTTCTCCTCCCCCTTCCACCCTGTCTAACCTTGTGGCCTCACGTGTGTGTGTCCACGTGGGGGTGTCCAACAGGACTGTCCCCTTCTCCACCCTCCTTCCCTGCCCTGGCTGGCTCTCCCTGCCCCTCCAGACTGGAATCCTCACCCCTGCTGTGTTCCTGTGTTGTCACGCAGGGAGTTTGCCCGTTGGAAGGTGAGGAACACAGCCATCGAGAGGAGGGACCTGCTCCACAACCCACTGCCCCTCATGCCTGAGTTTCAGAGGAGCATCCGCCTCCTGGGCAGGAGACCCACCACGCAGCAGTTCATCGATACCATCATCAAAAAGTACGGCACCCACATCCTCATCTCTGCCACCCTGGGAGGTAGGTGGCAACCTGGGCTGTTTTCTGATGTGGGTGGGGGGTGGTGGTGGGGTGGGGAAGGCACCGGGCAGCACTGCAAACGTGTCCAGTTTTGGGCTCCCCAGTGAAAGAGAGACTCGGAGCTCCTGGAACAAGTGCAGTGGAGGCTGCGAAGATGATGAAGGGACTGGAGAATCTCTCTTACAGGGACTGAGGAAGCTGGGCCTGTTCAGCCTTGAGAAGAGACACTGAGAGGGGACACCACCCCTGTCTGTCAGTGTGTGCAGGGAGGGGGCAGAGGATGGACCAGGCTCTGCTCGGGGGTGCCCAGCAATGGACAGGAACTGATGCCCAGGAAGTTCCACCTGAACATGAGAAAAAACTTCTTTGCTGTGCAGTGACCCAGCACTGAACAGGCTGCCCAGAGAGGGCATGGAGTCTTCCTCACTGGAGATATTCCAGAACCATCTGGACGCAATCCTGTGCCATGTGCTCTGGGTTGATCCTGCCTGGGAGGGAGGTTGGACCAGATGACCCCTCTGTGGTCCCTTCCAACCTGAACCACTCCACGATCCCAAAACCGTGGCCGGGCCGTGTGGGAGCTGGCTGGGGGCACAGGGCTGGGCTGCAGCTCGTTGTCAGACACTGTGAAAGTCCCCAGAGTATGAAAGAATTCACAGCACAAGGTGTGAGTTCAGCACCTGTGCTGTGTGTGTACCTGTGCCCCTCTGACAGCAGTGTGTGTGTGCCCATGTGTGCCAGGAGAAACACGTGTCACTCAGCCCAGGAGCCTGGCTGTCAGCCCCGTGCCACTGTCCTTACCTTGACAACAGAGTGTGTTGATCCCTCTTTTTCGCAGAATGAAACCAAACACAGGGGGAAAAAAACATCCTTTCCTACTGGAACTGGAGGAATTTTAAAGAGCTCCAGGAAAACGGAGGTCAAGGTGTTGGGCAGGGGGCATGTGCAGAGAGGAAGAGATGGCCAAGAAGGCCTGTGCTGGATGCACAAATAACACAGAGTAGGCTTTTGAAAAAGCAGCAGTTAAGTAAAATTCAAAATGTATATGGAAGGGCTGCAGAGGGGTCTGTGTGTACATGAAGAATACGTCAGTGATGACATCAGAGAGAGAACTGTAGGGCCATGAACCCCTGAGCGGGCACTGCTGGGGCTGCTGCATAAACAGTCTGAGTTTTGATGAGGATTGAACATGGGGGGGTGAAAATCAGCAGCTCCTATTGATATTTACTGCTGATTTTTTTTTTCCCCCTCTCCTGTATTATTTCCACTATCCCTTTACCCTCTTGGGTTGTGCCTTTCTTTCATTCAAATGCCCTTCTTCTGAGAACTACTGTCTGTGAGCAGGATTCTGCAGTGGTAAAGGCTCTTAATTTCAGCACAGAGTGGGTTTTGTTGCTTTTTCTAACGTACCTCACCTCCAGCCTTGCCACACTGGGAAGCTTGTGGTGAACTTTGAGGAATTTCTGGCCATCTGTCTGTTCCCAAAGCCCTCTGCAGACACTGGGATGAGGCAGGGACGAGATGAGATGTGCGCATATGATTCATGCACAAATTAGGTGGTAGGTAAGTTGGCTCGGTTCCACTGAAGTCAAATGGCCTCTGGTGTGGCAACGTCCTTCAGAGATCCTCAGGCTACTCTCCCAGTCCAGGCACTCAGACGATCCATTCCAGCAGCAAGAAATGTGGGAGGAAGCAGGTTTCCAAGCACTGAAGAGTACAAGTGACTGCCTGCATCAGGCCTTAATGAAGTCTGTGTAAAGAGAAACTGCTTTTTATTGAGGAAATCGCTTTTCAGGACCATGTTTTACAGAGCCCAAGACAGCCAAGTAAAGTGAGAGATTTTTTTTTTTTTGTGGGTTTACTGTTCTTCCCATTGACGTGCCTCTTTCTTCCTGCCACTCACGTCCGTGGAAATTCGAAAGAAGAAAGACCTTTGATGGTAAAATATAGTTTTAATTTTGCCTGGGTGAGGTTGTAAATTATTCACGGGGGCTTGTTTCTCCTCCTGATTTTACAGCACAACTGCCTTAAATATGCAGAGACTTGTAAGGAGAACTGGTGTTGGAGGGGAGAGCTAAATGCTCCGCCAGCCCAGAGCATGGTGCGCAGTGGTAGGGGAGAAAAGAGGGATTTATCTTGGCAATGGCAGTCCCAGGGTAGATGCAGATGAAGCTGGGCGTGCATTATGCACAGAGGACACACTCTGATCACAGTCTGTGGGCTAAACAAGACCACTGGGATATAAAACCAGACACGTCCTGGCACGCTTGCTCTCCCAGGACCTCCTGTCTCCTCGGAAAAGTTGCAGGCGCTCTGCCCCGGCTTACGATTGTTTCTAACTCCTCCTGATGTCTTATTATGTTTTGAACGAGTGACAAACACACAGGAAATTGTTTGCCTTTCAAACGCCAGCTGTTGCAGAGCCAGCCCGGCCCACCTGAAGACAGCAGCTCTTTTCACGCCTGGCCACAGGAGGAACCGCTCTGCAGCCTTTCAACCTGCCGAGCAGCCCGGTCCTCCCAGGGCCCGGTGAAAACCCAGCTCTGCTCCACTTCAGCTCTGACGACGGCACTGCTGAGGGGTCACTTTGAGGGCGCCCCTGCTCTGGGATGGAGCACACAGAGGCCAATTTGCAGGGGAAGCCCTAAAGGAGAAACGACTTTGAACACAGCACCCGCTTAATAAAAGAGAAATTAAGACTTAATAATGCAGGAAAAGTCTGTTAACCTCTCATGATCGAGGAGTTGCTTTCCCACGTGCCCCCTCCGTGGGGATGCTGTGCTTTTCCAGGGCTGCACTCAGCCACATGGAATAGGCTTCCAGCAGCAGTGTTTCTGCTCAGCACCCTTCGCTCCCAGGGAAGGTACTCATCCCTCAGGAAAAGCATCACAGCTCATGGGCTTTCCTTTTCTGTTTTCTTCCTCAGGGAGGAAAAAAATGACAGCTTTTTGGGGAAAATCACTGATCCCCACTGCCCTGGAGCACAGGATTCTCTTCTCTGTTGAGTTTCTCAGTGCTTGATTTGTGTTGTCCAGGAACCAAAGCTAATGGTGGATCTTCTGGTGACGTGGGACTACTGCCACTGCCTGATGTGATCCAACCCAGGCTTCCTGCCTGTCCTCTGGCCTCAGCATTCCTCTAGTTAAAACAGACTAGTCTGGAATGAAAAGGTCCTGATTTTTGTGCCTTGGCTAGTAATAAAGGCATGTGTTTTTTCCAGAAATAGCTGGTTTTTTCCAGTTACTGGTGGAATCAATGAAGAGTTGGTGGCTGGATCCAGCAAGTTCCTCTGAGAGGGGAGAATTATCCCAGGCCTTCCTTCTCCTGCCACAGCCTCACAAAACAGTGGCAAAGCACCATTTCTGTCTGCTGCATCTCCATGCAGTTAAACACTTCTGTTACACTAGAGATACAAAACTTTTAGCTCAAAATACACTTTCACTCTGATCCAGCCCGGTGTCCAACTCCCATGCAGTGTCCTTTTGGTGGCAAAGGGGTAACTTGTGAAACCTGACCAAACAAAACTGCAAATCCCCCCCCGAGAAACTCACCCAAAAGATGAAACCTGAGAATGCCTTGATGGCATCAGGCACCTGGTGTGCAGGGGGGGCTGTTCCTGACACTGATCACAGCCAGCTCATTACCTGGGCTTTGCTGCCTTCACCTGTCGTGCCTCATCAGATACAGGGGATTAAATTCTCTGGAGCATGGACTGTCTTTCTGTTTGTGTGGATAGGGCCTGATGTGGCAGAGCCTTGATCCCTGCCAAGGTCTCCTCACGTGCTCGACACACAATGACGTTAACGGTGGCGAAGGAAATCAAAGCTGGTCGTTTTCCGGGGAAAGTGTTTTTGTGAGCAGCAACAATGATGATACTGTCACTGCCACAACTTTGATCACGCTCAAAGGATAGTCTGCTATCCTTAACAAAAATATTACAGAGAAAGTTTTACATGCTAAACTTCTCCACTTAGCTGCTGTGAAGCCAATTAAAAGATCACAACAGATCAATTCTTTCGGTGAAAAGTATCTTCTTTCCACCAAAAATGTGTCCATTTTTCATCTCAAAGCCAAAGGCTGAATCCTCAGCATAACTATTGCTTGAAAAAACTGAAATCTAACAAAAATATTTTGATTTTCAGCCAGAATATTTTTGGTTTGTTTTCAGGCATTTGGCTTCCAGATAAAAGCTGGACAATTTCCAGGGAAAGCGAGGGGGAGGGTTTAGTGGGGTTGTTGGGGGTTTTTTTCATGTATACAATAAAAGAAATAATTTGGAAAAATTAAACAATTTTAACTAATAAGAATTTTAAAGAAAAGTAAATCCTTGTTCTCTTAAAAAAAAAAATGCAAAGATGATGGAGAGCAAAATATTTCTTGGTCTTAGAAATGGTGGTACATTTTTTTGACCAGAGGCAGTGTATTCATCAGCACTTCATCTATCAAATCAGAACAAGTACCATTCTTCTCATTAAGAGAGTTATGTAGAAATGGCACATTCCTGCCATAGCTGTCTCTGCATTTATTAAAATCAGAGCTTCACATGTCAAGGGTGCAGGATGGCATTTCACCTTTTTAGTCCTCTTTTGGTGCCAGCCTTATGTTCAGAATGAACTGGATTTTAATCTGGCTCATCCAGCACAAACTGAACTTTTAGGTAAATATTACTCCTCAGCTTCATGTACTTTTCAGATGTATTTTGTTGCATTCAGGTCTCTGCTGACGTTTATCAGCTCTTAACTGCTTCCCTCCCAGACTCCCTGTGGTTACTGATAAAAAATCATCTGTTGTCCCTTACCTTGTACAATACTTTTCACCCTCCACTTAAATTCCCTGAATGAGACTCTGGGAAAGAAGGCAGGAAGGGTGGTTAGTTTAAATTAAGTTTCTTGTTTGCTCTTCCCTCTGATTGCTCCCCTTCACTCATCCCCTTTCTTTTCCCTTTTTGCATCATCTTTGGAAGCTGAAGAGGCACAACTAGCATTTGTTTGTCCTCTGTACCCACCTACACAACTACCTCCTATTTCTAATCATCATTTATTCCCTCTAAAAATCAGCTCAGACAGAGACTTGAATAAAAGTGTCATCTTCCCCTGTCAGGAGCATCGTTGTAGAGGCACCACACACAGAGAAAATGTTCCTCGAGTGGGATAAACGGTCTAAAACCTCTCCAGCACTTGTGGTAAAGCTCTGCTGGCTAATAAATTTCCAAAATGTTGACTACTGAATTCAGTGGAGCTGATCTGCAGGTGTGGTGGACCTGGGCTTTCTGTCTGAACAGAGAAGGCTCACACGTATCACACTGGGGTTCTGGTGCTGGTGAGGAAGGGTGGGCTCCTTCAGGAGTCGGGCATTTCTTTCTTTAGGTGCAGCAGATGACACCATCTGCTCCTGTTGAGATGCCCCTGCCTGGTAGCCTGAAATCTCCTTTTCTTTCTGCTGCAGGAGAGGAGGCCTTGACCATGTACATGGACAAAAGCCGCCTCGACAGGAAGTCAGGGAACGCCACGCAGAGCGTTGAAGCCTTGCACCAGCTCGCCTCCTCCTACTTTGTGGACCGGGATGGCACCATGAGGAGACTCCACGAGATCCAGATCTCTACCGGAGCAATCAAGGTACTCTGTCTTGCCCTGGGAAGAGAAAGGTTGTGTGCCCGCGGCGACGCTGCAGGGATTTGGGGCAGGGCTCTGCCGGCCCTGTGTGATGTCTTTTTTTGATCACAGGTTGTTTTGTTCCCGGGGTAAATTTTTTCTCTTACGGACCTCACTGAAGAATTGATTTCCCCAAGGCCAGTAATATATCCAGTGATATCCAGAGAGAGGTGGGCATTCAGTGTGACGGTTATGTAGGATAGGAGACCTCCACTAAATGTGACAGTGACTTCTGGAAGGGAGAGAGGGAGCAGAGAACCCAGATCAGTGATGGAGGTTGGAAGGGAAAGGCAGGTCTCTGAAACGAACAACCCTGTGCAACCCAGAATTATTTTTCTCTCGTGGGTGTAAGACTGCTAAACATCTCTCAGCTGAATTTACTACAAGGGAAGGTGAAAAACTCTGTGTGGCATTACTGAGGCATCTGGAATGAAATGGACTGAGAGACAGCTTGGGGGTTGCAGCAGGAAGGAAGGGAAGCTGCTCTGAGAATACAAAATAGGGAAAATGGCTCTGCAGACAAAGGCTGCCTTCTCTGAAAGCAATCATCCTACACTGGGCAGGGATTTTATTGTTGCAGAGTTCACTCCAGGGAAGGTGATGTGGATGGAGTCGTCATTGTTAGCCATTTCTGAAAGGTTTCAGCTCTCGTTATTGTTCTGTGGTGTCTCATGGCTGAGCCTGTTCCCTTCTGGATGGGAAATTGTATTGAGATATTGAAACAGTGACAGCAGATAATCACCCATGGTGAATTCCGGAAGGGCAGCTTTCCTCCATGGCTGGAAACCAACAGCAACAGCACTGCAGGTCATCTGTGCCTCCACCTATCCTCAGCACAAGGATGGTGGTCACACATGGGAGCACCAGGCACCACTGGGGGCTGGCAATCCATCTCTGTTTCCTGCTTTCCAATAAGAGAAGCCGGGGAATAATTCCTCTGCTGGCTTCTGACGTTCTCCAGTGGAGATCCTCTATGAGAAACATCAATCTGCTGGATCCCTTTGCCAAGCCCAGAGTAACAAGCAGTACCATAAAGACAGCAGGCAAAATTCATCCTGCTTTTGCAGCCTGCGAGTGCACCAAACATTAGCTGTGTCTGCCCAGGGTGGGGCATTGCTCCCCAGTTAGGGAAGATGTGTTTTGGGCTGTATCAGCTGGTGACAAGGAGTCTTTGTGCCACGAGGTCTGAAGAAGCCTGGGGAAGGTGTGGTGCTGCAGTCAAAGGGAACACTCTCTCTTTTCTGCATCCTCCGTAGGTAACAGAAACTCGGACCGGCCCCCTGGGCTGTAACAGCTACGACAATCTGGACTCTGTGAGTTCTGTCCTTCTGCAAAGCACTGAGAGCAAACTCCACCTGCAAGGTAGGGCACAGGAATGAGGGACGTGGCAACACAGGGCATGGAGTGGGGGGCTGAAATGAGCCAGGGGTGCCCTTCTTCCCAGCCTTTTCCCCTTCTCTGTTTGCTGCGATTCCGCCTTGGCTGTAAGTTCCCTGGAGCGGGACTGGTGGCTTCTGGAGGCTTCACAGGATGCTCAGCAGAGCAGAGCCAGAGCTTGACAAGAACTAAGCCAAAAGGACCCCAGTGAAGGATCTGGGTGCCCCTGCCATTGAATTCTGATGGACTTCTGTGTATTATACACACACTAATACAAAAAAAAAAAAGCGACCTTTTCCATCAGCATTGCAGGAGCATTGTGTCCACGCCTCCTCGTCCCTCCCAAATTGCTGATTTGTGTAAGAGCTTTGCAGATCAGCTTTTGGGGCTTTCTAATGACCATAATCTTTGGGAAAAGTCACCGAGGTTTTATTTGGATGCTAGAAGCCATGGCTTCAGTCCCAGCTGGGGAGCTAGTCCAAAAGTCAACAGATAGAGGTCATGACTGAATTAATAAATAAATACATGCTGGTTAGCAAGAAGTCAACTTCAGTGGAAGGAGGAAATTCACTGGGTGTGTAATTTATGAAGGTTATTCCCAAATTTTTGACAAAAAAAGGAAATGGGGGATTTAACTGCTCACTTGCCCAGATGGTTTTATTTCTGGAATCCTTGTACTTGCACAAATTTTAATTTTTCAGATGAATGGGCTACATTACATCTTCCGCTTTGAGTATAATTTGGCAAGTGCTGTTTTAATCTTTGGTTTCACAGAAACTGGGTTTCATTTACTGAGTAATGTTGTGGATATATTATTATTGTTGTTATTATTTGCCTTTAAAAATAATAGGCAGGTTGTTTTCTCTATTCCAGTGATTATCCAAACCACTGAGTTCTGGTTCTTACCTAATTAACAATAAGCAATTTGAGAGGTTTTGTGTACTCTGATGGTGGCTGCTGGTAATGAAAACCCAAGGATGACACATCAGATAACTGGGTAAACAGCTAAATCAGCAGGCAGCTTGGGTTATAGGCAGAGAAGCAGGTAAATCAATAGATGTGTATTGGCTATCTGATCCTACAGGAGAGGACATAAACCAAGGGAGGGGGAAGGAGGTGGAGGAAGAGGGAAAAATTAGGAGAGAGAGAGAGAGAATGTAAGGCAGATGAGGCTGTGATTTCTGATGGGAGCAGACAGAGGACCTTGGGGGTCAAGCACATGTGGGTTTCTTGGAGCTTCACAGCACAACCCAGTGCAGAGAGAGGCCAGAGCCAAGCCAGGGGAGAGAGCGAGGGAAGGGAGGCAGGAGCTCTTCCTAATAGAACAAAGTGACCTTTAAAGCTACACCTGAGCTTTCTACCTAATCTGGAGTGCAGTTCTTGGGATAATTACCCAGGATCCTTCCTCTGCTCTGAGAAGGCTCATTAGGAATTAGTCACAGGGCTGCAGCAGGTAATGGATCGTGACCGAGTCCCCTCTGATCTGATTAGCAGCCGAGCATGAGCTGCTGACAGAAATCCATGTTCCTGCCTTGGTGTCACTCAGCTCTGAGCCTGGCTCAATAAAAGAGCAGCTTCTTCATGACAGGGAGAGTTTCTGTTCCTGAATTTGCTGCCGCCCAGCCCTGAGAGTCGCGGTTTCAAAGCCGTGCCCTTTAGGGGATGCAACGGCTGGGACGTGGCACTCAGTGCTCTGGTCTGGGTGACAAGGTGGTGATGAGTCAAAGGTCGGACTTGATGAGCTTGGAGGTCTTTTCCAACCTAAATGATTCCACGATTCTATGAACCAAAGCTAAGTTACCTTCACGCCTCCACATTGGGTTTGGGAAGGTGAGCCAGCCTGGAGTTTCCAGGGGAGGAGAGTGCAGGGTGTTGGGTTCTGCACCTGCAACCTGGGACAGAAATAATCCCTAATTTGTCACCTAGTATCCACATGAACCCAGCGTGTTTGTACATGCACTGGGGTGTATATATACAATATTCATCACAGAGCACAGAAGGTTTCCCTTTTTCCTCTCCCTGCCTGGAGCAGGATCCCTGTCCTGTGTGTGAGGAGGGCTGTGTGGTGATGCAGCCTCCCAACACGGGACTGAGGAATCCTGTTTTGGGCCAGGATCTCACAGCTGACTCCAGTTGTTTGCACTTTGTATCCTCCTCTCCCTGCCACCAGCAGGAAACCGTCCCTTCACCTGCCTCCACCTCCAGTATGGATGATCCACAAGCTGCCTGGAAAAGGAGACCACCAGAGCGTGGGAGGGGAGGATTCCAGCAGCTCTACAGCAGTCTGGTGGGAAATGGGAATTTGTGATCCCAGGACAAGTGTCCTCGGCTGAAATCGGAAAATTTGAGGGGGGAAAAAGGAACATTTTCAAAAGTCTCGGGAAATTAAAATTCCAGAGACATCCCCTGCCATATCAATACTGTTACTGACAGTATATGTCTATATTGGAGCGTAGCACTGTTTCAATGAGGCAAAATCCTCCTGTGCTATTCTAAACTTTGCAACATTAAGCAGGAAATATTGCATATTAGGTAGTTTCTTACATCAAATATGGTAATACAACACCATACATAATATATAATGTTATGTACAATAATTATACAATATTAAATGTATTAGCATATTTAATATTATAATATATGCATAAATACTATATATATTATACATGAATAAAAATATACATAGATATATATTATATATCTTTATAATATATATGGTAATATAATATTAGAATTTACATTATGATTGCTATTAAAGCTTTTGCCAAGATGGGCAGAAAACAGTAATGACAACACAAAACATTTCAGCTTTGCAGTGAAGCGAGATGAGGAAGTATGAAAAAATACATTTAGAAAGTCAAAAGTGCTTTTGGAGTCAACACGCTCTCACAAAATGCTTCAATGAAACTGCATTTTCAACAGAGAACTCTTCTGTGGAAAATGTTTCAAATAGCTCTAATTTAGAGCTGGGGAAATTTACCTCTTTTAATGCAGGAAGCCTTTCATATACAGTCTAAAGGCAAACATCTCTCTCTAATAGTTTTTCCAGGTGAATTAAGGACACGTTCCCTTGTCAGACACTTCATATTCTGCCTGTAGTTATCTAAGACAAACCTATACCAAATCTGTGCTGCTCTTAATTTTATAAGAGGAACTTTTTGGCTTTATAGAGTGGCAGAATTCCTCCCGAACAGTATCTTCAAAACTAAGAGATTCTGCCTGACACCGATCACCAGCAAACATCTCTTCTGCATCTGTTTTCAGCTCCTGAGCCTCTGCTGGGGATGAGCCCATTCCTTGTGCCCCCTGGCTTGGATTGAGGGATTCTCCCCATGGAAATGGTCCGGTATCTCAGTCTTTAAGACCAGGTTGACCCCCTGTTTTTCTGCTGACATGAGGTTGCTTCAACAGCAGGCACAGCTGAAAGATTAAGGCTTGGACTTGTTGGTCTTGGAGGTCTTTTCCAACCAGGTTGATTCTATGATTCTATGACTAAATGTAATTTTTTTTTTGGTGTTTGCAACATTCAAAGAAATTTCTTGGAGAACAAACCAGCGGTTTTGGGGTGGTTTATTAAGGTCATGGCTTGACAGAGGCCCTTCCCAGCTACAAGCTGCTCTGTGGGGCTGGTGTGCTGTCATAGTCCTTGGGACCGCAGCTTTCCTGCTTTATAGGTGGCAACTGAAACACCCAGAGCAGTGATCTGAAAAGATCAATCCCACCTGTGCTTTACTGACAACCAAAATCCACTAAATTTCAGCAATATTCAGTCACTGGGCACGGTGGGGAAATATATACAAACGATGAGGGTGCCAGGGCTGAGGGAGATGGTGCCGGCACAGTGCTTGTAAAATACCTTGCTAAGATCTGGTCACCAGGATGCTGCACACTAAACCAAAAATATTGATATGAATCTGCCCTTGTCAGGGCACGATGAGAAACGTGTGAATATTTATATATATATATGAAATATATACATGGGAAAAGCAGGCACGGCTGCATTTCCTGACACTGATTTCTTCCACAAGGGAATTCCCGGCTGGAAGATCCGAGCCGCGTGTAATCCTGACAGCACGTTTGTAGTTTTAAGGTCAGGGGTTTGTGTTGGGGCTGTGCACACTCGTGTTCCAACGAGCAGCTGGATTTGGGTGTCACTTGTGTAGGAACGTATCTCAGTATGTGCTGTGTGCTAATGCTCCAGGTAACTGTGGATTCCAGCAAAACTGCTTCCCTGATTAAGTTAAGCATTTATATAAGTGCTTTGTTGAACTGGTGCTAAGTGTACAGGGCTCTGATTACCTCTTGAACATGAGATTATTTCTTACAAGAGGAGGTTATTCAGGAATTTATTTTTTTTTTTTTTTTTTAGAAACCACGAGTTTTATAGGCAAAAAGCAAGCACCCACATGAGGCACTGCAGTGCAGGATGGGACCACGTTATGTTTTGGAGATTACAGGGTATTTCAGATGCACAGTGGATGTTCCTTGCAATGGGAAGCGCTTTCCCTGAAATTTTAGTTGTTTTTCTCAACCCTATTCCCTCCAAAAAAAAAAAAATCTCCAAAGCCAGGATCATTTCCAGTTGGGACCAAACAGCTTGTCATGCTGTTATCCAGGTTAAAATTCCAAGAGAAAATATGTGAACTGAATAGCCTGAGGTCATTTGGTCATGTTCAAATGGTGAGGCCAGAGCAGGTTGCTCCTCTGGGAAGCAGAGTGGAAAAATGTATTCATGGGACTTGGACCATGAATAAAGAGTCAGGGCACATCAAAAAGTCCAGCCCCCCTCTCTTGTGAGCTTGAAAGCTCAGTGAGTACAGCATCCTTCAGGCCCTCCAAGCCCCTTTTGTGGATCAGTTCTCCAACAGCACTGCACTTTCCTTCCATCCCGGAGGAAAGTTTTGCATCCTGGCAGGTGGGACCACCTCTAATGTCAGTATGAAGGTTTGACAAGGACCATCCTTCTGTGGTGTTTGCTTCAGATAATTCATAGAATCACAGAATGGCCTGGGTTGGAAGGGATCTTAAAAATCTTCTCATTCCAACTCCCCTTGCCACGGGCAGGGACACCTTCCACTAGTCCACGTTGCTCCAAGCTCTGTCCAGCCTGGCTTTGGACACTTCCAGGGATGGGGCAGCCACAGCTTCTCTGGGCAACCTGTGCCAGGGCCTCCCCACCCTCACAGGGAAGAATTTCTTCTGCATACCCAATCTAAACCTACTCTCTTTTGGTTTAAAGCCACCCCACCTTGTCCTATCACTAAAATCCCTAAAAGAGGTTGATCTTCAGGACTTTCTGGAGAGAGCAGGAAGAAAGATGAGCCTCTTGCTGAGAAACATCTCAGAAAAGACCGAGGGGACCTCAAAATGCTGATCTTCTTTTGGCCAGTTTTGAGTGTTTGCAGGGATGCTGTAGACAGGCCAGCTCTGCTGTCCCAAACACCACCATAGGAAAGGCAGCAGGATCTGTGCAGACACAGTGCCTCCAAAGGCCAGGCTTGAAATCCTTCCCTGTGCCAGTGTCACAAACGTCTTTCCCAGGGAGCTCCGTGCTCATCCTGCCCAGCAGCTGCCACTGCTCCACGCTCGGCTGCCAGTGGGGTCAGACAGAGGGGCAGCTCGGTGCCACCAGGCATGGTGCTTCCAGAGCCCAGGGGGAGAGGAAACAGAGGTCCCTGTGTGCCTTCCACAGCCTCCTGATCCTCCCAAAATCTGCTCTTCCACAGGGACCTCATCAAGGCTGAGGTGTCTCTGTGGATCCAGAAGCAAAAGGGTAACGGGGGCCCCGGGGTCACTGCCCGCTGCTTTCCACTTGTCTGAGGCGAACATGGCCCATCAGAGATGGGCCTGAGCTCCTGAAAGGGGTCACGGCCCTTTTTGCCATTCCTGCACACTCTCATCCCCTGAATTATTGTGTGATTTGCCTTCCACCCGGCTGAGCTGTCAGCCCTGGATAGGGGGAACTCAGCGCAGCAGAAACACAAACAGATGGGCAATTGACCCGCGAGCCTTCGTTACTCTGGAGTTCAGTGCTGCTGTTCAGGCCATAAACTCCTTTAACTGCCACTCCAAAATCCCTGGGCCTTTTACAGGGAAGCAAGCGGGCCAGGCTCGGAGTTATTGTCGTGTGCCTCGTGCACCACAGACGCTGACAGAGTCTGACAGGCAGGACTTGCCAGGTAGAAGGGAACAGCTGTGAATCCTCAGGGAGATCCGTAGGGAGCCTGCAGGGGGGCAGGATGGAAAAACATGTACGCTGTACACAGGGCAAACATTTAAACTGTTATTATGGCCTCTGATATCCGAGCAAGGGTACACTTACACTAATGCCTGCACAGATGGATGGGTACACAAACACTGGCAGTGGAGAAAGGGACGTGGGGATAGATCTCCCTGCTAATGTAAATCTTCAGAGCACCACTGAAATCACTGGCACTAAATCCATTTGCACTTTTATAGGATTTGGCAAGTAGCCTTCCTAGCAGGGAGCGAGCTGCAAAGGCTCAGGTAGCCAGCTCCTGTATTTATGCTGTGGGAGCTGGGCACTTAACTCTGCAAGGGTCTTTTATAAATCCCTCTCTGGGTTATTTTCCTTTCTTCTGTTTTCCGTTCTTTCTTATTTTCTTTTTGAGTGTGTAGTTTCCTTGTTTCTGTGGTACCAAACCCATTTAGTCTCTCTCGAAACAGGTCAGAACTGCACAAAGCTCATCACTTCTGAACTAGCACTGGATTTCAGGGGATAAAAGACTTGACCTTTGCATTCAGGGGCTTTGTACTGTACTGGGATCTGGGAATGGGATGAAGGGAGTAGGCTGGGGAGGGGAAAGTTACTTGTCTCCTTTCTCTCAGCTAACTCACTCCTTGCACTGGAAACATACCATTTGTACCCCATCTTCCTTACTCATGACAGCTCCAAGAGAAACGCCCCAGCACCTTTTAATTCCTCAGCATCACTTGCCCAAGCTGTTAACGAGGCCGGTTTTGAAACAAAGAACAAATACCTGAAACGACTTTTTAATTTACTTTTTTCACCACCACCCCATCCTCCCCCACCACCCCCATCCCTCTTGTTTCCCTGCCAGGTCTCCAGATCATCTTCCCTCAGTATTTACAAGAGAAGTTTGTCCAGTCTGCCTTGAGTTACATCATGTGCAATGGGGAGGGCGAGTACATCTGCCGGGACAGCCAGTGCGGCTGCCAGTGCTCCGAGGAGTTCCCTCAGTGCAACTGCCCCATCACCGACATCCAGATCATGGAGTACACCCTGGCAAACATGGCCAAGACCTGGACAGAAGCCTATAAAGATCTGGAGAATTCAGGTAACCGAGCAAAGTTCATTTTCCAGTTAATTTATTGCGAACAAAATGTGTCAGGTTACACCAGGTAGGAATCTCTTTCTCTCTCTCTCTCTGTATATACATATATATATATAAATATAAAATATTCTCTCAATATAATGCTCCACTTTGCATAAAAAAATAGAAAATACTGAGCCCAAACCCATGGTCTTAGTCTTAAGGGAGTACCTTTTTTTTTCCCCCTATTAAACACATGAACAGACAAGAACACACACCACACATGCGTACAGGGATATTTTCCATGGGACTATTTGATGAAAAATCTGATTTTTTTTTTCATACCAAACCAGCTCTGAATCTCTCTTTTAATAGTTCTACAGAGAAACTTCCACAGTATAAATGATGCAGAAATTGCTTTTCAGATCTGCATGAATGATTTATTCTGCTTTGGTGAAAGGCAATTCAGAGGGAGAAGGCACCGGCCAGGTGACACCTCATTTGCGACAGAGAGTAGAAGGGAAGATGACTTCTCTCTCCTACAGGGCTGATATCTGTTGGTGGGAATATTTCTCTTCTTCCTCCACTTTCTCCCAGGGTGAGGCTGGGCGTGTCAGCAGAGTTTGTCCCACGTTGATGCTGGTGGTAGTAGCAGTTGACCCCTAGTAGTGCTGTGGTACTCATGGGATACTCACCCTCGAGGGCTTGAGATGAGAAAGAGCAACACTATCAGTGAATTGTATCCTTCCCTTTAGCAAGTGATCTGCCTACCCTGAAGCCACACAGGACTCAACAGAACTTTATCAAGAACTTACCCCTGTGCTGACTCTCATCCCTTACTGTTAACCAGTTCCTTTCCAACACATTTTCTGTAGTAATTATTGTCATAACTGTCCATGTCTCCATGTCGGGAAAGAAAACTGTGAGGAAAGGACCATCTAGCTTAACTCAAGGCACTGAAGAATTCTTCCTCAGAAGTTCTCATAGCAGCAATTTCTTCTTTCATCTTGGAGGCCACTTTAATCCCTCTAATGGTTGGAATGGAGCAGGCCATGATGTTTCCACTTCAACCTGTGGACCCTACTGGTGTTTCTGCTGCTGCACAGATCCTTGTGTCCCGCTCTTGTTGTCAACTTGGTGCCCAGCTGGGCAGTCAGAGCCGTAGTTCATGGTGATAAGCACCTTGACAAGATCCCCCCAGGTACTCTGGGGAGCACAGGGCTGGGGCAGCCCCAGAAGCAGGTCAGGAGCTGGAGAAGTCAGATGTTTTCTGCAGGTTTCTATGGATTCCAGGATGGGGTGGCAAACTAGAAATGGGGATTTCAGAACCTTCTGCCAGCTCAATCCTACACGAGTCACAATTACTGGCAGTAGGTGCCGAGTAGGCTCTGCCACTGGTTAGGTGGTTCCCAGTTGTTAGTTCTGGCACAGGATCTTCCCACAAGATGCTCAAGAGCCACAGGTTGGCCACCACCCATCAACCCCTTCACCTTCCAGGTGTAAGCCAGGCACTGAGAAGGTGAGAGCCCTATGGAGGGAGGAGTTACACCCCACTGTGACTCCTTCACTGGGACATTCTGTCCTTGTTGCGCTTGATCCGAAGCAAAGACTGGGGTGGATAATTATACTCAGCCTCCCTCCTCTTGAGATTTCAAGGGGCGAAGGTGTTTTTCATTTGCCAGGTTAAAGGACCACACTGCAGTGCAGTTTCTGCTGTAGCCATAGTCCACCCAGGGCTGGAGGCTTTGCAGGGCTAGATGGAGTGATTATCTTTATGTCTAAAGCTGCTGTATCTCATTCATCACTTTGTTGCATCATGCGTGAACTTATCCTCTGAGATGGAAGTTGCTATCACAAAATACTGTAGTATTAGTGGTTTGCTTCTTTGTTTTAATATATATTCCCAATAACTAGAGGATTTTCTTCATTATGAACAGCAGAGGAGAAATCTCTGATGACATCTGAAGGCTTTTCCGATAAAGTGGACTGAAAGGCACACGAGTGCTCTGAAAGCAAATACCATTTGCACAGCAAGCTGGTGATAGCCTAAAACATTTGCATTCTGCTTCGGGGCTGTGTTGGATCCTCTGTTAATTTGGAAAAAAAAAAAAATCTTGCAGGGCAAATCAAGAGTTGGTGTGATTTGGGAAAGCGTCTTCAAAGTCAAGGAGGCTGCAGTGAACCGATGCTGCTTTGAATCAGCTCAGAGGCTTTTAGCCCTGTGCTTCATTGCTCCTGTGTAAACTGAGAAAAATAACACTGCCTTCATCACTCTTGGCATTTTAGTGTGGCTGACCAAAACAATTCTGTGATTTTGAATTAAAAAGAAAAAAAAACAAACAAAAAGCCAAAACGTTTTGTTCAATTCATGGGGTGGGGTTTTATTTGTTTGTTGGGGGTATTTTTGTTTGTTTTTTTTTTAAAGAATATTGCTTTCTGATGAAAATGGGATTGTTTTTATTTTTTATTTTTTTTAACACTGGAAAAATGAAAGTTCCATTTTTGAAAGAGGAGTCTGACATATAAATTCACTGTGGTGCCACCACTCTGCTGCAGAGGCTGGACACTGTCCCGTTCCTTCCACATGTGATGCTGAGTCATTGCCATGGGATTCCCTGCAGGGACTGACTCAGCAAAAAAAGAGGGGCCAAGCAGCATCATGGGAGGTGCAGTCCCAGCCATCATCAACATTTTCTGTGCAGAGAACTAAAATAACACCAACTGCAAACAGACTTATTAGTTAATTGGAAATTCTCAGAGTTAAGAATTAACTGCTCTCAGAAACTGGGAACATCCCCATCCATACTCTTAGTTTCCAGGCACACTTATGAAGTTTATACATCAATAATGAAGAAACTACCCTGCTTTGAAAGTGGGGTTTGTTTTTTTTTTTTCTTTTCTCTCATCCCCTTTATTTTAAACAACCCCATCCAGCTTTTATTTGGCCGGATTTCCTGCTCATTTGTTTTTCCCCCAACGCTGCACTGCGGTAGCAAAATGTGCACACTGCACCGAAATTCCTGCCTTCCCCGTCTCGATGAAAAATGTAGCACATTCATCATCAGAGGGAAAAGAGCTCGGGCTTCTGCACAAACAGGCTTTTGAGGAAATTGATTTATAAGGGGTGGGAAGCAAATGCAAGGCTTTTACTGCTGAAAGGTACCCGGAGTAATCAGCGTGGTCAACAGGAGCAATTAGGCGTGGTGATGGTTTCAGAGGACCACTGAGCAGGAGAGAAGCGTTTTTTGGGGAGGAGAAGGGCACTGAAAGCAGCATTAAAAATAGAGTGAGAACCCGAGAGAGGATTAAAAAAAAAAACACCCTCTTAGTTATCTTTGGAGGAGACAAGCAGATGTCCCACGGATGTCGGTGGTGCAATGCTGATGATTATTTTTATGAGGTGCTCGCTTACACCATGTGATGAGTAGGATGGGAACATCCATTTCCCATCTCTGTGATGCTGGTCCTGACTAATGCACTGATACTCTTTGTTAGGCAGTTAAGCTTGAACTTCAAGTTGATGAATAATAGGAAATCTGTTATGCCAATATCTTTAACTTGGTACTATAGAGTGTAAATTATCTGGTCTGATTTTCTCCAACAATTCTATGGATTATTTATTTTAATTGCAAAGTTATCAGCCTTTACAAACTCTCCTTTTTTGATTTTGGTGTTTTTTTTTTTTTTTTTTTTGCTATTGTCCACTTTTCCTTCTGAAAATGGGATGAAGGAATTTAAAAAAAAAAAAAGGACTAGGAAAGGATGAAAAATAACATAGATAGGAAGAGATGGCTGCATGTTTTGTTGGCTACTGGGTGAAGTTTAGGGCAGGTTTTTAGTCCAACCTCCCTCTACAGGACTACAACCAGCACTAGGTCAGGTCAGTCATGGGTTTGGCTAGAGTCTAAAATGGGATTTTTACACACCTCTGATCAGTGCTGCATTATCTCCAAGTGACAAAGTTTTTCAGTGCATCATTTTAACTTCTCAAGTTGCAAACTGTTCCTCTTGTTGTATCATCCATCCGTAATAAGAGGAGTTTCTCTCCTCTGTATTTTTAAGTACCTTTTGAGCAGTTGCAGGCTGTAATTAGAATATCCCTTGGCCTCTTCTTTACCAAATTAAACAAGTGCCGCTCCCTCCACCTGACTTGGCAGGACTTGTGCTCCCTTGAGCACCTCAGGGTCCCTCAGCTCCGCCCTCCCAGTTTCTACCCCCCTCTCTGTCCCTAAAGCTGGCAGAGAAATGCAGGTGCAGCCTCAGTAGTGTCGAATCAAGAAGAGGGGAATATTGATTTCCAAAAAAAACCTGGATTCAGCCCAGTCTGCAGTTTATTTCCAGAGAGAACACAGTGTTGACCCACCTTCAGCATGGAGCCCACCAATCTCCAGGACCTTTCTAGCAGCTGGTTATTTCCAAGCCTGTACTGACACATGGGATTGTTCTCTCCTGGTGTACATGGTTGTCCTCCTCTCCTCTCCCTCTCCTCTCCTCTCCTCTTTTTGTTGTCCCACTCCTTGCATTTCCCAATGTCTCAGTGTGTCAAAGTTTTCTGGTATCAAAAATTGGGTTATTTTCCACTGAGAAAGTTGGAACCATCTGATTTTTTTTCCCATTTGAGGATGTCTCAGCTTGCTAATCAGAGTCTGAGCAAACCACACTTCTCAGCTGAGAAGGAAGGGTTGGTCATAAACAGAATCAACCCCCCCCTGCACTATGGTGGGGTTTTTTTTCATTATCAAACAAAGTAAAATTGAAATAAAGTGATCAAAAGAACCAATAAACACAACAAAGAAAACAGCAACAAACCCCAACATGGAACAATATATTTTTCAATCAATCACGTTTTCTTCCCTTTGGCTAAAATTGACACATTTTGTTCTCACCTGAGCCCTGCAAATTATTTTTTTTTTTTATTTTCATTGTTACATAATGCAACTCATTTAATTCCAAATGGAGTAAAATACGTAAAAAGAATCAGAATGCCCTTTTTGAAAAACGAGAAAGCAGGACATTTTAACGCAATCCAAACCCTTCCCCTGGGGAATTTTGAAAGGTTTTTTTTTTTTTTTCCCCCATTTTGTTTTAACAACAGTGCCAAAGTGCTTTACCTTCAACAACAAACAGCTGAAAAACAATGTAAATGAGAACTCTTTACCTGACAACGATTACAACTCCCAGCTTTTTGTTTATAAGCCCCACCCTAGAACCCCCTGCTCCAGGGAGTTTCTCTCTTTTTTTTTCCTCCACCCTGTGCACTTTAACTGTGTTGTTTCATCGTGATACTCAGTGTGGGGTTTGTTCTTATATAGGAACAGCAACAGCCATGGAATTAGGGGGTTCCCGGGGCAGGCTGACAGAGCAGGGAATTAATGGACATCACTTTCACTGATGGCCTCCTACATCCCGCTGATGAGAAGCTCTGTGACGTCCTCACAGCTCAGAAACCTCTGCATTTCTCCCCATTTTTTGTGCCTTCTTCCAGATGAGTTTAAATCCTTCATGAAAAGGCTACCTAGCAACCACTTCCTGACCATTGGGAGCATCCACCAGCACTGGGGGAACGACTGGGACCTGCAGAACCGCTACAAGCTGCTGCAGAGCTCCCTGGAAGCCCAGCGCCAGAAGATCCAGCGCACTGCCCGCAAACTCTTTGGCCTCAGTGTCCGGTGTCGGCACAATCCAAACCACCAGCTGCCTAGGGAAAGGTACCTCCACCCCTCCCTGGGGACGGGCGGGCTGGGGAGGGTGGCTGGTGGAGCTGAGCTGGTGCTCGGACATAACCCCGGCAGCCTGTGTTTGGAGACAGGGTGTGCAAACGCGCAGGTCTGGGGGGGGAAATGGGAAAACCCGGGAGTGGGTTGAAATTTCTGGAGGTGTAGGTGACCTTTGTCTCAGAGCTGAGTGCACTCACCTCCCTGCTGTGGGATCCACCCCGTGTCCTGCAGTGTTCTGCAGGAATACTGAGGGGACACCTCATTGCAGTTCCAACTTGCCCAGGAGGGGAAGAGGAAGGGCAGACCCTGAGCTTTGCTCGGGGGGGACCAGGGACAGGACCCAGGGAATGGCTGGAGCTGTGTCAGGGCAGGGTCAGGCTGGATCTCAGGAAAAGGTTCTTCCCCCAGAGGGTGTTTGGGCACTGAACAGGCTCCGCAGGGCAGTGGGCACAGCCCCAAGGCTGCCAGAGCTCAAGGAGCATTTGGATGATGCTCTCAGGCTCATAGTGTGACTCTTGGGAATGGTCCTGTGCAGGCCTAAGAGCCTGACTCGATGATCCTTGTGGGTCCCTTCCAACTCAGCATATTCTGTGATTCTGTGACTATTCCAGGGCTGACATCAAGCAGACTAAGCTGCTTTTTAATGGTTTTACCTCATAAACCCCAGCCAAGCTTTAAGGCTTCACTTGCTGTTAAAGGGAACATATGGAGCACAAGATGCTTCAGCCCAGTTTTGAGTTGAGCTCCTCAATGAGCAGAGCCAGAGTGAAAGAGAAGCTTTAGTTTCACTTGGAATACGTCACATTTCTTCTATGAAATGCAGAGTGAACCTGCAAAGCCACACTGACCAGAGGCCTTGAAGGGCTTTCACAGATGGAGAGAGCAGATTTTCCATTACAGCTACTGATACTGAACAGTCCCCTCCTGCTGGCTCCTTCCAGCCCTCACCCATAGCAGAGTTTGTTTGCTTCAAGTAATTTTGGGCACTTGCATCTGTGGATTTTAATAAACATCTCTTGCTGTGTCTTTCTATACTGTCTGGAGTGAAGTAATACTGAAAATCCTGGGGGGGAAAAAATGAGTCCAAGTGCTTTTTCTTCCATGCTTCTCTTGGGAGGGTCAGGAGAAGTTAATATTTGTAGAAACTGGGTTTTTTTTCCTTTTTTTTCCCCACTTCCTTCATTACCTAAATATTTAGTTTGAAGAGAAAATTGACTGATTGACTGCTGTCACCTGTTCTCATCCAGCTCCTGGGCTGCAAAACGCGCTGACTTTTCATTTCATCACTGTGCAGCTCAGAAAACTCTTCCAGGGCTTAACATCTCTTTAATTACCAAGAAATCTCATGTTCCTGGACAAAGATTTGATGGACTTACTAGGGATGAGGAGAAATATCTATTAACTGTAAGAGATTATGAAAAAAAAAGTCTTTGGAGAGCTTCCTAAACCTGGCCCATTCCTGCCAAGTGGCTGAGCTGCTCCGACCAGGAAAAGAGCTGGAGGAGTCACAGCCACGTCCAGGAGGTATTTTTAGTTGTGCCACAACAGCAACAAAGAGAAGCAGCAGTNTGCCAAAGTGCTTTACCTTCAACAACAAACAGCTGAAAAACAATGTAAATGAGAACTCTTTACCTGACAACGATTACAACTCCCAGCTTTTTGTTTATAAGCCCCACCCTAGAACCCCCTGCTCCAGGGAGTTTCTCTCTTTTTTTTTCCTCCACCCTGTGCACTTTAACTGTGTTGTTTCATCGTGATACTCAGTGTGGGGTTTGTTCTTATATAGGAACAGCAACAGCCATGGAATTAGGGGGTTCCCGGGGCAGGCTGACAGAGCAGGGAATTAATGGACATCACTTTCACTGATGGCCTCCTACATCCCGCTGATGAGAAGCTCTGTGACGTCCTCACAGCTCAGAAACCTCTGCATTTCTCCCCATTTTTTGTGCCTTCTTCCAGATGAGTTTAAATCCTTCATGAAAAGGCTACCTAGCAACCACTTCCTGACCATTGGGAGCATCCACCAGCACTGGGGGAACGACTGGGACCTGCAGAACCGCTACAAGCTGCTGCAGAGCTCCCTGGAAGCCCAGCGCCAGAAGATCCAGCGCACTGCCCGCAAACTCTTTGGCCTCAGTGTCCGGTGTCGGCACAATCCAAACCACCAGCTGCCTAGGGAAAGGTACCTCCACCCCTCCCTGGGGACGGGCGGGCTGGGGAGGGTGGCTGGTGGAGCTGAGCTGGTGCTCGGACATAACCCCGGCAGCCTGTGTTTGGAGACAGGGTGTGCAAACGCGCAGGTCTGGGGGGGGAAATGGTAAAACCCGGGAGTGGGTTGAAATTTCTGGAGGTGTAGGTGACCTTTGTCTCAGGGCTGAGTGCACTCACCTCCCTGCTGTGGGATCCACCCCGTGTCCTGCAGTGTTCTGCAGGAATACTGAGGGGACACCTCATTGCAGTTCCAACTTGCCCAGGAGGGGAAGAGGAAGGGCAGACCCTGAGCTCTGCTCGGGGGGGACCAGGGACAGGACCCAGGGAATGGCTGGAGCTGTGTCAGGGCAGGGTCAGGCTGGATCTCAGGAAAAGGTTCTTCCCCCAGAGGGTGTTTGGGCACTGAACAGGCTCCGCAGGGCAGTGGGCACAGCCCCAAGGCTGCCAGAGCTCAAGGAGCATTTGGATGATGCTCTCAGGCTCATAGTGTGACTCTTGGGAATGGTCCTGTGCAGGCCTAAGAGCCTGACTCGATGATCCTTGTGGGTCCCTTCCAACTCAGCATATTCTGTGATTCTGTGACTATTCCAGGGCTGACATCAAGCAGACTAAGCTGCTTTTTAATGGTTTTACCTCATAAACCCCAGCCAAGCTTTAAGGCTTCACTTGCTGTTAAAGGGAACATATGGAGCACAAGATGCTTCAGCCCAGTTTTGAGTTGAGCTCCTCAATGAGCAGAGCCAGAGTGAAAGAGAAGCTTTAGTTTCACTTGGAATACGTCACATTTCTTCTATGAAATGCAGAGTGAACCTGCAAAGCCACACTGACCAGAGGCCTTGAAGGGCTTTCACAGATGGAGAGAGCAGATTTTCCATTACAGCTACTGATACTGAACAGTCCCCTCCTGCTGGCTCCTTCCAGCCCTCACCCATAGCCGAGTTTGTTTGCTTCAAGTAATTTTGGGCACTTGCATCTGTGGATTTTAATAAACATCTCTTGCTGTGTCTTTCTATACTGTCTGGAGTGAAGTAATACTGAAAATCCTGGGGGGGAAAAAATGAGTCCAAGTGCTTTTTCTTCCATGCTTCTCTTGGGAGGGTCAGGAGAAGTTAATATTTGTAGAAACTGGGTTTTTTTTCCTTTTTTTTCCCCACTTCCTTCATTACCTAAATATTTAGTTTGAAGAGAAAATTGACTGATTGACTGCTGTCACCTGTTCTCATCCAGCTCCTGGGCTGCAAAACGCGCTGACTTTTCATTTCATCACTGTGCAGCTCAGAAAACTCTTCCAGGGCTTAACATCTCTTTAATTACCAAGAAATCTCATGTTCCTGGACAAAGATTTGATGGACTTACTAGGGATGAGGAGAAATATCTATTAACTGTAAGAGATTATGAAAAAAAAAAGTCTTTGGAGAGCTTCCTAAACCTGGCCCATTCCTGCCAAGTGGCTGAGCTGCTCCGACCAGGAAAAGAGCTGGAGGAGTCACAGCCACGTCCAGGAGGTATTTTTAGTTGTGCCACAACAGCAACAAAGAGAAGCAGCAGTGAGCAAATATCCAGCCAACCACGTTGCTTCAAAACATCCAGATAAATATGTCACGAGCATCTCTCATCTATTTTAAAAAATCAGCCAAGCAGAAAGGGAGCCTCCAACTACTACAATGAAATCTGGGGGAAGGAGGATGAAATGGATGATGGCAGCTGGGTTTTTAACTGACTGATGTGCTTGATTTGTTTAAGTCAACATCAGCAGGCATATATTACCATTTCTTTTTCTTATTTGTCATTGTGCATCTGTAGCTAGGCAGGGGAGCAGCTCTAGAGACAGCTCTGTCTTGGAGGAGGTTTCCATCCCACCTTTCTGCTCACAGAGCTGGGAAATACTCTGAGTTTCTAATTGTTGCTGCACAGGGCAACAGATGCTTATCAGGCATGTGAGTGGCTTTGAAAGGCTGGAAAGGTTCTGTTAAGAGCAAGCCTCTCTCTCTTTAATACACATAATAATAAGCCTAAATTATGCACTCAAGGCAGTGTAAAAAAAGAAATGGGATTGCTGTTGATTGTCCTCAGGGAAAGGGAGAGGTGATGATTCCAAAAGAAAGATAAGAAAGGAAGAGTAGGGATTCTGGCAATTAGGCTGATTCTCCATGACCTTTTGCAACAGCTAAGAAGGAGAGATAGATACAGTCATATAGATAAAGGCATAATATGGATATATAGACACAGATACATTTGGTCTGCACTGCTTTCTTTAAAAACCAGACAAATTTACAGATTTAAAAAAAGGGACAAGTTTGTTGGTTTAAAAGAGAAACCACTCCCCAGTTGTTAAAGCTTTGATGCTGAATGAGTACCTGCAGTTGCATTTTAAAACACTGGATGTAAAATAGAAATAACATCGAAAGGAGAGCAGGGCTTATACATGTTCTGGGCTCCAGCCAAATTGTCATTAGTTAAGAATACATCTCACAGCTGCTGAGAATAAAAATAGCACTTTTTACTCCACCATTTTGTACAGAAAACCCAAAAGTACCCCCAGAGTAGCTAATGCTGGCTGGAAAGTGAAAGGTGAGTTTGCAAAGGAAAACTTGTTTAATCCCTTACCTTTTATTCTTGCAAATAAATAAATTTAAAAAAAAAAAAAAAGGATCTGTCCTGCTGGATCAGATTTTTTGGTTGGTTTATTTTCTTTTTCCTTGCGTTTTTTGTTTGTTTTCTATTGTGGGTTTTTCTTTGTTTGTTTGGGGGTTTGTTTTGTTTGGGGGGCTTGTTTGTTTTGGTACGTTTTGTTTTTCTTATCGACTCAGACACATCTACAACAAAGTTACCTGTTTGTCTCAAGAGACACCCATCAACCTCCTCCCTTCCCCAGACCTCATTAATCCCGAAGAAAGATAAACCGGGAGCAAAAAAATTATCATCACCTCTCTGTGTAATCTGACCTCTGCTTCTGGTCTGAAAGCCCATCACTGTCCTGCAAAACACTTTTTTTTTGGTCAGAACCAATTGTTTTTTAGTGCTGAACAGCTCAGAACCCGGCTCGTGTTCCAGCACTGCCAGGGACCAGTGAGCAACAGCCAGAAAACGCTGCAAAGGAACTCTCATTCCCAGCTTTGCCTGCATTTAGGATTATGTTCACTTTAGAATCAGGGGATCATTTCGGTTGGAAAAGCCCTCCAAGACCATCAAGTCCAACCTGTGCCTGATTCCCACCCTGTCCCCCAGCCCAGAGCACTGAGTGCCACGGCCAGTCCCCCTCCAGGGATGGGGGACTCCACCACCTCCCTGGGCAGCCCCTTCCAGTGCCTGACAACCCCTTCTGCAAAGAAATTCTTCCTGATGTCCAGCCTGAGCCTTCCCTGGCACAGCCTGAGGCTTTTCCTCTTGTCCTGTCCCTTATTCCCTGGAAGCAGAGCCCGACCCCCAACCGGCTCCACCCTCCTTCCAAGTAGCTGCAGAGAGAGAGAAGGTCTCCCCCAAGCCTCCTTTTCTCCAGTTTTCTAATGTAAGATATAGAAAGATATAAAGCAAGATAAAGATATTAAATGCAAAATTGCTTGACAGTGACCTTTGAAGACATAGTTTTCCTTTTTTTTTTTTTTTTAATATCACAAGCTCTAGTACTTAAAGCTTTGAACTGGCAGAGGTTGCAGACATTAGGCAAAATGACTTCTGCAATGACATCAAGCTGGAGAAAGATAAACTGATGACTCCTTAATGAAAGGGAAAATAATTGAAATGAAAATCAATGCCTACTCTGCTACTGGCTCTCAGTTTTTAAACAGTGGCTCTTTTGAGCTTCCTTCTGCCCCAACACCTCTTGGGGACGTTCCCAGGAGTCTGAGCCATCAGAGGTGTGTGTTTTAAAGTTATCTCCTGTCAGGTGGAGGGCTCTGGCTGGTCCTGGGCGTATTCTTAACCTATCCCAGTTGCAGGACAAAATGGGGTAATTTATACCACTTTTCCTCTCTCTCACTCTATCACAATTCCCACTGTCATGTTTGTAGCCAATGCCCAGCTCTGCCCTGAATTCTGCACTTTCATTTAATTATGTCCTTCATTGCTGCCATCAGCAGATGGTGGGTACTGACCTTTTTCTTCTTGTTTTTGTTTTTATTTTTGGGGGGTTTTTTTTGTCCTGCTTGTGTCTTTGCTGAAAGCTAAGACGTACCCATACGTAACAAAAAAACCCGCTTCCCATCCTTCCTCCTCAAAGTTCATCTGGGAAACAGGAATTTAATGGTTTCAATTGCAAGATATCAGCTGAGGCTTCTTTCCCGTTTTACTCTGCTGACTTTTTATATAAAGGAAGGACAGAACCCACCCGAGATGGACAAAACGTGGTCTCCTGACTCTAAGTCACATCATGTCCCCTGCTGTATAGCCTGGCAGTCCTTGTCCCATGAACTCAGTGGCATTATCAACACCTAAAACCCATGTAAAAGCATCACTGCACAAATCCAGGTGCACTTGACTCGACTGGTTGCTGCCAGCAGCGTGTTTTGCAGCCCCACTGTGCTGTGCTGTCCCCTCCCCTCCGAGGCAGAGCTGTCCCAGGAATCGGGAGGGTTTTTCCTACGGACCGGGGCTGTCAGTGTTCTCCCTCTACGGCAGGTATTTATGGAGGTCACTGCTTTGCTCCCAAGCTCCCCAGCCAACCTTGTCTTTTCCAGTAGCAGGAGAGCTCCGTTGTGAACAGGGGAAGGAGACCCTGGCAGCCCTGTACCACAGGAGGAATGTGAAAATTGTCTGTCCCCACATCCGAGCTTCAGAATTTTTCTGCTCAAGCCCTTCCTTTTTCCTCACCCTCTATTTCCCCCCCCCTTTCACTCCTTTTCTTCGTGTTCTCTTGCAGTTGTTGTTTCAGTTTTTCCTTCTCCATCCCTATTCCCCCTGCCCACTGTCTGTCTCTCATTTTTCCTGCACATTTTCTCATCTTCTTTTCCCCTACCCTTTTCCACTCCTGCTCCTTGGTTATTTCTCTCCTTCCAGTGCTTTCCTCTGTTTTACACTCTCATCCCTCCACTCTCTCCCTCCCCCTAATCATCGTGCTGTTCTTTGCTGCTGTATCATTTAATGCCTTCTTTGATACAGCCCACAGCTTAATGATTATTCGGAGGTCAGGCGATGCAGGTGCCATGAATTTCACTAATCCAGCTCTGAGAGCCTCTGTCCATAATCACTCCTCCCGTTCTACAGGGGCTGAATCCTAATTTGTCATTAGCCAGTCCTCTCACTGCAGCACTCCCAGGAACTTTCTGCCCACAGGAGACAATGAAGTATTCATTAGCCGGGGGGGGGAGGGAAGAGGCGGAGGGAGGGAGCAGCGGCTGCACAGGCCGGTCTGCTGAGAAAGGAGTCGCTGTGCTGAGCTTTCCTGGGGTGCTGGGGAGGGGGATGGGGGGGCCAAAAAAGCCACATGGCAAGTGGGTTACAGAGAAAGCGAACGTGGGTTGCAGTGTCACTCATTAGGAGTCACTCCGGGGCTGCAGGATGTGGAGGTGACAGCGCTGATACGGCAGTTGTGGGGCCCAGGGACGGGCAAGTGGGGCTGCTTTAAAGGGGAGAGGCTGCAAGAGGTGGTTATCAGCAGCAGAGTTTGGGGTTTTTTTAAGGAGAAACTATTTTAGCTGCTTTGTCTCAATGAATCCTGACTTCCACCCTGCTTTCTGCTGTTCTGAGCTCTGCACCACAAACACTTTGCCTTATCCCGTTACGGGTCCGTTTTTGGAGAGTGGGGCTATTCGCCAACGACATGGAGAGGAGTTTTCTCCTGCTAGCCTGGGAGCTCTGCTGCCCTGTGATGTCTGATAGCACCTCAGCCTCTGGCATGGCTTTATGAGCTCCATTCCCACGGCTGAACTTTGTCACTGTGGTGCGGATGGGATCCTTGGCAGGAGACTGTGCCAGTCTCAGCTCCTGGAGCAGCATCAGGAGAGAGAAATCAGATGATCAGCTCTAACTGCTTAGATATTTCTTAGAAGGCTTTTTCTCTTCACCATTGGAGTAAACAGCAGATGAAAGATTCAGCCTAGAAATAGACTGGAATGGCTCCCAGATGCCACAGCAGGGCATCGATGTTCTGAGAGCTCTGCCTCAGATATATCCCAGAAAACACTGTAGCTCTGGTGAGATGCCAACACCCAGGACTCCAGGAAGCCCTCCAATGCTAATGATTTCTTCTCCCCACCTGCAGGACGATACAGGAGTGGCTCACCCGGGTCCAGTCCCTGCTCTACTGCAACGAGAACGGGTTCTGGGGGACCTTCCTGGAAAGCCAGCGGAGCTGCGTTTGCCACGGTGGCACCAGCCTGTGCCAGCGCCCCATCCCCTGCATCATCGGGGGCAACAACAGCTGTGCCATGTGCAGCCTTGCCAACATCTCCCTCTGTGGCTCGTGCAACAAGGGCTATAAGCTTTACCGGGGTCGCTGCGAGCCTCAGAACGTGGACTCGGAGCGCAGCGAGCAGTTCATCAGCTTCGAGACAGACCTGGACTTCCAGGACCTGGAGCTCAAGTACCTGCTGCAGAAGATGGACTCCCGCCTGTACGTGCACACCACTTTCATCAGCAACGAGATCCGCCTGGACACCTTCTTCGACCCCAGGTGGCGCAAGCGCATGTCCCTCACCCTGAAGAGCAACAAGAACCGGATGGACTTCATCCACATGGTGATCGGGATCTCCATGCGCATCTGCCAGATGCGCAACAGCAGCCTGGACCCCATGTTCTTCGTCTACGTCAACCCCTTCAGCGGGAGCCACTCGGAGGGCTGGAACATGCCCTTCGGGGAGTACGGCTACCCCCGCTGGGAGAAAATCCGCCTCCAAAACAGCCAGTGCTACAACTGGACCCTGCTGCTGGGCAACCGGTGGAAAACCTTTTTTGAGACTGTGCACATCTACCTGCGCAGCCGGACTCGGCTGCCCTCCCTGCTGCGGAACGAGACTGGCCAAGGGCCCGTGGACCTCTCTGACCCCACCAAGCGCCAGTTCTACATCAAGATCTCGGATGTGCAGGTCTATGGCTACAGCCTGCGCTTCAATGCCGACCTGCTGCGCAGCGCGGTGCAGCAGGTCAACCAGTCCTACACGCAGGGCGGGCAGTTCTACTCCTCCTCCTCCGTCATGCTCTTGCTGCTGGATATTCGGGACCGAATCAACAGACTGGCGCCTCCCGTGGCCCCAGGGAAGCCCCAGCTGGATCTGTTCTCTTGTATGCTCAAGCACCGCCTGAAGCTCACCAACAGCGAGATCATCCGCGTGAACCACGCCCTGGACCTGTACAACACCGAGATCCTCAAACAGTCGGACCAGATGACGGCCAAACTCTGCTAACCCGGACTTACCCATGGACACATGTTGGTGAATCGATTCCTTTTGCTGTATTAAAAAGAAAAAAAAAAAAATAAAAGAAAAAAAATAAAGGAGAAAAAAAAAGAGGAAAAAAAAAAACCAACCTAAAAAAGCAAGAACGAGAAGCGGGGGGAAAGCATAAAGAGAAGGGGGGAAAAAACGAGATTTGTAAAATGTAATTAATATACAAAAGAGGAAAAAAAAAAAAAAGAGAAAATTCTTCATTTGTTGAAAACTAAACCCGTTCTAGCAGCTGTATAAAACTGTCAGGCATGTTTGTTATTTCTATAATCCGTCATAAAAGGGTAACACCTTACTCTCTCTCGACCTTGGGGGTGTTGCTTGCTAGTCCTCCGGGGCAGCAGACTAAATAAAAGGGAGGAGCAGAGAGAGGGGCAAACTTCTGTAATGAACTGTAAAGTTTTCTGCTATGCAGGTGCCAAGACAAAGAGACACAACAAACAAACAAACAAACAAGAAAACAAAAAAAGCAAACAAACAAACAAGAGTTATATGTAAATGTAAAAGAGCTGCCATTATTCCTATAGTGGGAGTAAATGGTTACAGATAAAAGAGATTTCTTCTGTTGAGATTTATGCCAGCTTTACCTTGAGTTATTCCCGCAGCCTGTGCTGAGCTTTGCTGGAGGGCAGGTGGGGATGGCAGTTCTCTGAGAGTAAAACTGACGCCTCCTTGGCGAGAAGACACATACGAGGTGGAGGGTGGGTGCAGGTCTCAGGTGTGATCACACTGGGATTTCCGTCTGGGAAGACTTTTCAGCAGAGGTAGAGTCTCAACACTGAGAATGGGACGTGTTGGGTCCCTTCGGCTGTTTTGCCGACCTGGAGTTCATGCCCTGCATGAGGCTTCTGGTGCCTTCAGCGGTGCCAGAGCTGGAGGAGCAGCACCTGTAAATCTTCAGTCACTCATCCTTCAGGTACTTCAACAGAGTTCCTAAAGCAGAGAAAGCCAAAACCATAACGCCATTTTGATAAACCTGGACTTAAAGGCAAACCTGAGTTTGGCTTTCTGCCACAGGTTCTGGGCTTTCCAGTGACCCTGGGGAACCCTCATCACCACAAAAACCAAAGCACAATGCAAGAGAATCCATTTCCAAGGAAGCCTGGAGACACTGAAGGGTACATAGGTCATTTTTTGTTCTTTGGGGAAAAAGAAATCCCTTTTACTTTCTTATGTTTCTGTGGCTGTGAATAATATCCTTGTTTCACTTACACTTTCTCTGTCCA